>JAPYZD010001565.1:0-20056 GCA_030522725.1 Ichneumoninae sp. B BG-2022a
TATTTTTGAAAACTCAGCTACGAGGTGATTGCATGGCCATAAGGTGATGTCTATAATGTTGCTCACTTCATATCCGATGCGTCCGATCATGCGCAGCGTGGCGCGGCCGCTTGTTACAATTGACCCGTGTTACTTTTGTCCCCGGTCTCCCCTAAAAAGATGTTCCGCCATGGATGCAATGGGGAAAGCTCGATTGGAAAAAGCGTAATAAAAAGTGCAAGATCAAACAACGAAAAATGCATTCATTCACGGAGGTACATCTTCCAATGTAACGAGAAAGATACGAACGAACACGATGGTTGTAAATCGAGTA
This sequence comes from Ichneumoninae sp. B BG-2022a, assembly GCA_030522725.1. Lineage (NCBI taxonomy): Eukaryota > Metazoa > Arthropoda > Insecta > Hymenoptera > Ichneumonidae > Ichneumoninae sp. B BG-2022a. The sequence goes on from JAPYZD010001565.1 coordinate 314, forward strand.
TGTGGGGCGAGAATGAGAAAAACGAACCCGGGAGTGAAATGTAGATTCTTTTTCGTAAAAAAAAGAAAAACGGTCCAGAAGTAACAATACAGTATACAATGCAGCTCCGCTGTTGGCGCAAACTGCCTCGAATCGGGAATGGGTTCCGACGTATAGGAATGTTCGGGGCGAGTGGTAGAGAGAGAGAGATATGTGTATAAATCTCCCAATATTCGTTTCTCCGATGGTGCACGCTCAGGCGAGCTTTTACCACGCGTAAGCCGGTTCCCTAAGCCATTCCGGCTGGCATTGATTTAATGCGCACGGCGATAGGCAGGTGTGTTCCGCAGGCGCAAATTACACGTCTACCAGCTATTCAGAAATCTGTGACAATTCTAGGCGAAGTTCTCCGAGAGGTGGAGATGAGGTACGAAAGGGTACAGGCGGGCGATGGAGGATGCGCGAGGTACATGAGGAGCTGCCGCAGCCCCGGCTGTTGTGCCGAAGGAGCAATTGGTTTAAGTCGAGCCACGTCAAAATCAATGCAGCGTGTAACGCTTTGCTCGAACGCTATTCAATTATTCTTAATCTTCCTCAGTTTCCTTCCATTTAAATGTATGGATCGCACTGATTTACAGCCACCGAGTACACCCAACCTGGTTTGCCTCGTATTTTCATTGATCCACCGTGAGTTCAATTAAATTCTTCCGCCACACTGCCATAAACAGTTTCCGACATGTTGTATTCCATTCCGGGGATAATGGATCGTCAAATGACGTCCATTTGTGGAGTAGATTGAATCTTTCACTCTTGCTTTTTCTGGGTCGGTCGCAGTGAGTGCAGCTAGGGCGTTTCCGGTCCCGAAGGAACTCTGGTTTCCTCCGTTCGCGGTATAGAATCTCATGTACCGGGACAAGTATATTTTTAAAAATTTCTGGACTTCTAGGGACTTTTGAATGCGCCCGATAACATTTTTTCCTTCTTAATTTTTATTCGCTATTTTTATAGTCATTGTGTGATACTTTACGTTCTCAACCCCATGTATGAATAAAAATGTACGATTTCATACTTGAGTAACAAAACAAAATTCAAGTTGCCGCCGAACGCGACGAAGTGTTGGTCGCACTGTACGAATATGTGTTCTACAATTTTTTTTTGTTCGGAAACTGTGCCAGCGACCCGTTTCGAAGAATATCCCTCTCGGTTCGGCTGACAGGGAGAAGAACGGTTCCACAACGCAGCCATTAATCTCGGGCGACGACGAATCTCACAGTCCCTGCACTCCGGAGTGGTGAAGCGCGGCTGTATGTGTGCCAGGCATTAAACAATGCTCGCGTGTGCCTCTCCGGTCTCGTCACGTCAATCTTTTGCATTGCTTTGCTCCGCTCCGGTTCGCTTTGCCGAGTGAGTGTCGACTCAGCGCGACGGGGATAGTTCTTCAATCTCCAATACTGAAGCATCCGCATCGCGGCGTACTATATAGTATAGAATAACCATTGAGCAGTGGCACAGCGTGCTCGTCACTCCGTCTAGACGTCCGGGAGAGACTGACGCTGACATTCGATCACGGGCGTTGATAGGCGTGACGATGCCCGAAGATTGACGGGGGCCATTAGCGTCATAAAAAAAGAATCAAAAAAATCATGAGTTAAAAGAGTTCGAGAAAACATCACTCAGCTAAACTGCACTTTGTTGATTGTTTTCTTCTATAGTTTATTATTATATTGACAGACCATGTGTCCTTGTGTCATTAATCCATAGACATTATTTATTTATTTAATTATTTGTTTAATTAAGATGGCTGAAGGACTTAGGTCGATAGCCAATTGGGAATATATTTATACTCTCATATCTGGAATATTGTCAATAAATCCACTACTACTAGTACTATTTAATTATTTAATAGCGTGTAAGAATACGGCAATGGCTCGTACGTCCGGTTAATTCCGGTTGAATTTACCGTCCACCTTTAGAAACGGCAATGCATGAGTCGCTTCTATTAAATCGGTGGAGCTAAATCCTGAATGGCGTGTTGTCTTGTTCGTAAACTGATGGAATTGAAATTCTGATAGTCCCTTGTGAATAGCGATGAATAATCCTTGCGCATTGCATCGGAGGTTTCCACGACGGCGTGAAAGGACGGTAATAAGGGTGAGAGGAGAAGGTCGTGGCTGACGAGGGCAAGATGCTGCCTGGTCGCGGAGACGAGGAATGAGGATGAGAATAGGAAAGCCCAAGTTGCTGCCGGAGACTGGGGGGTTCTAACTAGAATTGTGTCTCTAGTGCCTCCGACGTGTCTTGGGCCGGCGCACCGTACGTATCTCAAGATGTGTAGCCGCATGTTAGCTTTGCCTAAGACAACTTGACACGTTCGCCGCGCGTCGAGCCACTGGTTTGCTTCCCTTCTCCATCTTTCGACTCGTCGCGTGTACAGAAGGGAGACGACCCAAGGTACCGTCGCCCTTTCTGTTTCTCTACTCGTTCCCTATATCTGCTTCTTCAGCACCTCAGACACTACCTCCGAGCTTCTGCATGGCCCTTGTCTTTCCTTCTTTTGTTCCAAGGCGTGGGCTTCATTGCGTCATTTCATCCATTGTTCTCCAGCAATATTATCATACAATGCGGATTATTTTAATATCGGATCAAAATAATGATAAATCTGCTCGATATTTTTGGAAATATATTTGTGCATACAATTCAGTAACTACGATTCGTGAGTCCTTTAAAGGAATCGTTGTTGTACATTTTTCTTATATCAGTCTTTCTGTTTCATCCGTCGTTCTTCGGCAATATTATCATACAATACGGATTATTTTAATATCGGATCAAAATAATGATAAATATGTTCGATATTTTTGGAAAGATATTTGTGGATAGAATTCAGAAACTGCGGTTCGTGAGTCCTTTAATGGAATCGTTGTTGTAAATTATGCTTATATCAGGCTTTCTGTTTCTCTACCCGTTTCCTGTATTTGCTTCTTCAGCACCTCAGCCACTACCTTCGAGCTTCTGCATGGCCCTTGTGTTTCCTTCTTTTGTTCAGAGGCGTGGGCTTCATTGTGTCATTTCATCCGTCGTTCTCCGGCTATTTTATTATTTAATACCGATTATTATCAAATCGGATTAAAATAATCCGAAACCTATTTGATATTTTTGGAAATAACATTTGTAAATATAATTCAGATACTACAATTAGTGAGTTCTGTGAAGGTATTCTTGTTGAAAATTGTACTCATATCGCCGATGGGGAGAAAGGTCGAATAGGGCGGGGTTTCCCTCGATCCGTGAGGGTTGCGAAGGACTCGGAGTTTGCGAGATGCGAGAAAAAGAGGAAGCAAAAGCGGAAAACGATCCGCAGTGGGAGCATCAGTGTGCGGCAGTGCCGTATACCCGAAACAAGGTCAGGAAAAATAAACGATCTACCGGAACGCCGGGATGAGAAACAATAGGGGGGGTTTGGAGATATAAGAGAAGAGGGGTCGTCCCGTCTGGCCGTCTACTCCGCGTTGTACAGGAATTAGATTAAATCGCTCGATCCCGAGGTATTTGCATTAGAAATCGAGTCCTCCTCGATGGCGGAAGAAAAGAGTCGAGGGTAGAACTGCGCCGATGATCGTGGGGCGACACGGAGCTCCGTTTCCAAGCCAAGAAATCTTCGATTCCACTTTGTTTGTCCGTAGGATGTAATTACAGGAAAGTCTAAAGAATGATCGGCGGATGGTAGGGGTGAAGAGCTGCGAGGAGAGGCGAGACTTTTGCCTCCGGTATCGCCGAGTCAAGACGCTCGAGGCAGGTAAGCCGATCGGTCAAGCAATTTCAATTCTCTTACGTACGACAGTGAGAAGCTGAGAAGACGACTGAGAAAAGAAAATCCCTCTGAAATACGTGACCCACACCGAGATAATTCTTTATCTATCTCACGAAGAACCGCCGGCAGTCGCGCCGGCTCGAGAAGGATTTGCCCGGCGAAGGAGAGACAGGAGAAGAAAGGCGAAAGAGCTCGGTCAGACAAAATGAGTTTGCCAATGGACAATGAAAGAAAATAGAACGAAAGCAAAGATAGACGATGAGCGGGATATAGTAGTTAGCTGATATTTTTAATCGGAAATCGACAGAGTCATCCGACAAAAGAAAAATTCCGAGAGCCTTAATCTTTATCGAGTTTCTTATTTATAGCCCGTGTGCTCCGGGAATCGGAAGAAAAAAATAATAATAATGTTTTAATTACGCGATGCGCCGTCGGTTATCTAAGATTACAGTCGATCGATGTCCGACCGGTGTAAACCGTCAACTTACGGAGGTTGGAGCGCTTCATACGAGTCGAATGAGTGCCGCATTTATGAAGTCGTTTATAGAAACTACAGGTGTGAAGCGCTCCTCTTTAACGGAGGATCTGTAGAAGCGTTTTGCGAAAAATTATTTCGATGGAAGGACACGGATGAGCGATTAGACAGATTAAACATTCGGGATTGTTGGCCGGACGATTGTGGGAACGATTGCCGTCGTCTTTCACTTCAACCGCACCGTCTCTTTTTTTTTCACCCCATTCTCCAGCGTCTCGGTGAAGGCTCCTTCGCGCCAACTCGACACCTAATTTGCCGCATTTCAACTCTAATCTGACTTATTCTCACATTCCTCCACCTCCCGCTCGAAAGATAGAACACGCAGGTATACATGTATTATCTTCTCCGTCACAGGAAACCTCCCGTTCTCATCCTCCCAAGTTTTGACACTCTCCGTCACCCAACTTCTTCATCTTGCCGAGGATTGTAACTCCATTCCGAGAGCGCGGTCTACTCCTCGAAATCCCGAGAGTGCAGGACCGTTTATTAATCTTGAGTTTTTCTCGAGCGAACGGTTTATCGACTTGTGACTTATAGTACACTATTCTTTCCGGGACAGTCATATGAATTCCACTGTTATTTATATCCTAGCGGTAGGGTGTGTTATCGTTATGGTCCAGTAGAATCTCGATGATTCTCAAATCGAGTACACCCAGAAAAAAATTTTTTTGACGGCCACCGTTTATTGAGATGAAGTAAAATATTTATTTGTTTTAAATAAATATTTATTTCATTTAAGTAACTATTTACTTAATTAAAATAAATATTTATTTCAGTCAAATAAATATTTTTCTTAATCTTAATAAACGGTGGCCGTGAAATAATTTTTTTTTCTGGGTGTACTTTTCGTCAAAGAAATGCCTGTCTGTAGTCTGTAGTTTTTTTTTTAATCAAACAAATTTGGTCAATTCGCTGGTCTCCCGGCTTACGGAATGGTCGGCCAAGACCGTGAGAAAAGCTCATTTTATTTTATCAGAATACGTTGAGGTAACTTGAACAAATAATTTCTGCAAGTAACATCCTGTATGATGCTGATCTATAAATGTTGCAGTCCCAGACGTGGTATCGTTCACACTAAGTTTCATACTTCTACTTTGTTTTTTATGCACCAAATGTACAAAACTTGGTCACTCACCAATATCTTCCACTTTCCCATATATGTGATATATCAGCGAAATAGCAATACTTTATCTATAAATCCATGAAGAAAAAAAATCGGTAGTTTTTCCTATCGTTCTTGTTCTTAAGTTGTCTTTTTTTGGTTCTATTTTAGACGACGGGGAGATGGGGTGGGATTTGCAGCGGAAACGGCACCGATTTACCAACTTATGGCCAAAACGCTGGTCTCCAGGGAATCCCGGCAGGCTCTCGATATAAATCGTCATGGGGCTCTAATTCTCGCCGCAGTTTATACGTTATTGCATTTATCACGCGTACGTGACCTGCACGATCAAGTCTCGTCTGCTGGATAGCTGGCTTGCTGGAACGTACAAGGTAACCCGCCGCAGCGTTACCAGCGTCGCCGCCGCGAACACACATGGCGAACGTGAGAGGTGTTCGGTACGTGAGGGTATGCATCAACCTGTCATACGAAAGAGCTCTGTTGTACCTGCCGTGTTAAGCGTTAAAAAAAAGCAAAATACCTCAAACTAACTTAACGTCTTTTACGTATGTATCGAAAACTATTTGAACAAGAGTCGACGAATTCCAGCAGCAATTACGAGGCTGAAAGATTCGATCTTCCAAATGTTTTTGCAATTATGGTTTCTTGCGCAAAAAATGAATTTTTGTCTACGAATCTAATGGTAGTTTGTGTTCATTCGTAAATACACGAAAAAATGCGCATACAAAATTTTTATACTCCATCGAGGTTCTCCGAGTCCATAAAAATATCATTTATTCAACGAACCGCTTATTCATAACGAGCTGAGGTTATAGAAATATTTTTTTTTGCCTCGCAGCTTTGTTAAGCCAATAGTTGGCCGCTCCCTCACTCTTTTCTATCTCGCCGGATCTAACAAAGCCGTCTGCTCCGCGGTCGCTTTACTCTCTCCTCCTCTTCTTCTCTTACTACCTACTACCGTTTTGTATTAACATAAAAAGTACTGGTAATCGGAGGATCGCTCGACAAGAGTATATACATATATACAGACCTATATATAAGTATAGAGAATGGAGGAGGGAAAAGACGCAGAAAATGACGAAGAGGAAGAGGCAGGAGTGAGTTTGAGCGTGCGTCTTTCGTCCCAGACTCGCTTCGGTGAACGCACTCAAAGTTTGCCGAGAGTTCAAGGATTTGATTGCCTTTTCAAGTTACTCGATACGAAAGCAGATAATGACTGCAAGAGCTCGCGTACTCTCGAGTGAATATAAAGGACCAACTCGCTCCGACGCAGTCGTTCCGAATTTCCAGTAGCGCATTTTCTCGCGCTGCACCGAGTTTGAGCTATCCACTAATGATTTGTGTTTTTTCAGTTCCTGTTCCCGTTTTGTCGAAATTATTTGGTAAAAAAAAATGTCATCATTAGGTTCTTCTTCGATTTGTTTGTTTCTCTGCGTCCTGACCGGCGAATGACCAGTTCGAACGGGAAAAAGTATAAATGAACAGACGTCCGCACGCTTTGTCGTTCGACCATGAAAGACCACGCGCGCCGATAAGCCATAAATTTACGGACAGCTTTAACTCCCCCATTCGAGCCAAAAAAAATAGCCAGGTTGTTGGACATTTTCGTTTAGCTTACCGTAACGGAGAGCAGAATCGGTTGCCGGGCTTTGGAGACCCGATTTGGCCTCATCCGGCGACTGAGAGAAATTTGATTTATTTTCGGTCCCAAAATCGTAAAAACCGACAAAAAATCGGCTCCTGCGACTGCTTTCTCGGAAAAGTTGATTAAGTGACCGTAACTTACATGTGCCGAGCACTCAGGCCGATAGCCTGCAAAGGACCTCGCGAAGTGACGCACTACCGGCATATATCAGTAGGGAAGAGCGGGGCAAAATGGGGCAACGGGGCAAAACGGGGTTTTTGAGCAAAACTAAATTTTCCAATCGTTTTTAGATCAGGCAAGGTGGCAAAACGGGGCAGAAAAGCCTGATGCATCGATGGGGCGAATACGGGCATCCAAAAATTATTGGAAAGTGACGTTTTGCCCCCTGCCCCGTTTTTCCCCGCTGCCCCATTTTGCCCCGCTCTACCTTACAGAAACCGTACCTACCGAAGAGAAAAACAGTGATATAATGGGATTGACTGTGTTGCCGAAAAAGTATGGAGGGGAAAAGAGCTCGGAGGCTAAATAAACGAAGGGAATGTATTGCGGGTGAATGGAAGATCGTTCCTACTTTTCAAAACATTTTCTTCAGGAATCGCACTTCTTGTCTTATTTCCCTCGAGCTCCAAGCACGTAATTATGGGGCAGATTGGACGGTAAAGTTTTTATGCAGTCCATCGACGGCTATTCAGCGTCACAGCAACTGGGGCTTGAATCCGCATGTCGATTTAAGCCACAACTTTTTTTTCCAACCCTTAGTTCCGTTCGCCTCTATTTTTCGACTTGAATTTTTTTTTAATATGATTTTTTCCCCATTTGTCCGCCAATCTCGCCCGTTCGTTCCTTGCCTCCCTTTCATTGCCTCGAGCTCTCTTTCGATGTTCAATGGAGAGTACTACCCATCCGGCCAATTAGTCGAGCTCACAATGAAAACGTTCGATCTTCATTGCGTCTCCTTTTACTGTGAGTCGATTCGAGATGTCTTCGTTAGATCGAGAATCCTCTTCAATTTCCGCCGGCATTGAGGGTTCTCGCGCAATAATGCTTCTCACTGTGAGGGAAATTGGTCGTTAATTTATATTTATTTTTAACAATAGATAATGTTTTTATCGATTTGAAGATTTCGAAATTTTTACGTTATTCATGTTTGGATTGTATTTTTTCAAAAAATGCAATTTGTAACATTCCATGCAGTGTTTGCAATAAGACTCGATACAACACTTAACAATCGCTTAATCATCCACTACATCTTTCATGTACAACTGCCAAGTGTAACGCACATTCCACTATTGGTGTCCCGGAAATAACCGTCTATGCAGTGGCAGCCTCCGGACTGACACATCTGCAACAGATATGTTTATCGCACGTGTTTTCATAGGCGTCGCTACGATGAAATAAAGATGTTAACTTCAACACAAAAATCTGCAGAAGGTCCAGTGCAAGTCGATTCACATGCTGAACCACATTCAGACCATTCTTCGTTTTGACTGCACATTTCTTCAGCATTTTGGCAGACATTTATTATGTCTGTTGATAGATAAATTCATCATTGTTTTCCATTTTTCTTTTTTTATTTTCATAATTATCAAATTATTCATACACTATCGTACTATTTGAAATATATATCGAAAAATAAACGATGATACTTTAACGTAGAAATTTAAAACTTACCGGCACAAAGTAACACATAAAATAGAGCGAACACAGAACCGGACCACTTCATAATGTTGAAACTTATGCGACGAAAGCACGACCAAACTAGTAGTCTGTGCTTTAGTATTTCTACTTACAATGTACGCATTTAACACTAACATACTAACACTTTGCCAAGTTGCTTATGCAAAATCGATAACTGACCAGTTTCCTGCTGACGCGACAAGACATATCGACGCTAGTTTTAAATGCAGAAGACGGTAACGTCGCGATAAGCCAAGGAAAAATAGGTTGCAAGGCACACAAAAATGCGAAAAGCCTATTTACCCGGAAACGGAAAGATAACTCGTCGAGTCTCCGCTTTTTTTTCGGTTTACCGATGGTTTTCTTGGGTCGGTTAAGACTGCCCGTCTCTATGGATGTCTGTTTTTACATTATATCATCGCTATTACATAGGCGAAGCAAGGGGTTTGTGCAAAGGAGGCCCCCATAATGTTTAGAACAACTGCGCTGGTCGTTTTCCTGCACCGTGTGCAAAACTCCAAGGAAGATTCTGTGCTTTATTTAGTGTTCATAATTCGAGCAATTCCAATTAAACGATGAATTGATTTCATCACTACATAATGAAATAATTTATATTGTAGGTTTGCATTCGCACGTGCCAGCGCCAGATTGGATATGTCACAGGCATTAATGATCGATGCATCAAACCGGAAGAGTGCTGGCCTGCAAAGTACGACGCTATAGAAAAATAAATGTCATTGGTTCCACGGAAATTAAAAATGTATTCTAATGTACTGTTTTAACGATGATCATGTCAGTGCATATTTCACAGACAATTATGGAACCACTGTATTCAATAAATGGCCATTATGCGTGGGCATGCTTTTTCGTCGTTTCCGCGCACACTTCATTAGGCGTCACGTTTGCGAACAATTCGATGAAAACGTTCAACTGTTTGGTTGATCCGTCGACCGTGTGGCGGGTTGGTCCATACAACAACGCAATAGACCGCATTGGCTGCAGAGTTAGTAACATGCTGTTCATATACAACGAGAAAGACAATGTCAACGATCATATTTCCGTAAGCGATATCAAACTACTAACAGAAAGATAGAGTCTATCTGCGATAAATTACCATAGATGGCGACTCGCCACTAAAAAATCATCACTGAAACGCGAGAGTCTCTCGTCCAAGGTTGGTTTTCTGATGTTTGTAGGCTACCGATGAACGAGACATGAGTCAGCATAGATCAAATCCTAGTCTATTGCTCACAATGTGCAATCTGTCGCTCTCGTCGTAGCAGTGCGCACTGGAACGCGAACGAGTGACAGTTTCCTCTACAATGTCTTCGGAAGCACTAGCCTGGGTAACCGCAGAATTTATGGAGAAGGTACTTAAGAATTCGGAAAGTGACCAGTCGACAGAGGTGAAGGATTTAAAGACGAAACCTGCGGTCGGGAAAGATGACAACTATGGAAGTGATATGATACGCGCAAGCCTGAAATATTCGAGAAATAAGTCGGGTAGTATGGTCATGGAGACGATTTCGGTACTGATCAAGATTTCATCCATCGCCGAGGGTGCCACTAAAGAACGGGTAAAAGGAGATACATATTATTATTCATATCATACGGCATGATTATTCATAGACGCTTGTTACATGCAAACGTAGGTATAATGCATCAGAATTCTCACTTTTCTTATCTTTTTCGGTTAATTGTAACTAAAGAAGTTTAGATCCTTTGAGTCGGAAATCAACATGATGCAAAAAACTCTAGTCGAGATGAATGACATTTTGAACGACAAGAATTATCGTTTGAGTGCCAGAGTCCTATACGCCGAAATTGGCGATCCTTCTTTCCTTGTATTGGAGGATTTAGCACCGCTGGGTTATCGTATGGACAATCGGCGAGTTGGTCTTGATTTAGAACATTGCCTTCTCCCAATGAAAAATCTGACTAAATTTCACGCCAGTTCCATAGCGGTCTGCGAAAAGGTACATGCTGCTTAAAAAATCGATGTTCCGTTATAAGGTCCATTAAAATGATACGAACGGCGGATTAATCAAGTAATGACTGATTGAGTTTCAGAATCCAAGGTTCGCTAGTAAACGAAATACACAACATAATTGAAAAATTGCTTTTAACGCTGAAAATTTGAGGCTGTTTTTTTCAGGACCCGAAGACGAAGACGTACACTATCGGCCTTTTTCAAGCCGATCATCCCGAAGAATGGAAGCAATCATCTTCACGTGGTATGAGGAGTCTTGCCAAGGAATTACTTAATTGGCCAGAATTGGGCACTAAGTGTGTGAATTGGACTGACGTATGCTTCTGCAAGCTTAAATCGAGTTTTGTTAATATCAAAATAATTGGGCTAATCAAAAGGACTTAATTCCTCGATTTTCTTTAACATCATATAATGATTATAAACTAGTACTATACTGAATTCACCGTTAACATTTCATTCGTTGTTGCGTTATTTTTATTCCCTGTCGAAGCAGTTACTCCAAGAAATGATTAACATTTTCGGCAGTCTGTTACGATAAAGCTGTCGAATGTGTCAATCAAAAGAGGAGCAAGTTCAATGTGCTCAATCACGGTGATGTCTGGGTCAACAATATGCTTTTTCGATACGACGATGAGGGAAAACTGATCGATTATATTTTCGTAAGTCCAATTAGCAAACAGATTGTAAAATATGAAAATCACATGCGACTGTGCAATAGATGATTGAACCAAGGAAGGCAATCACGTATTATCGTAATCAAAACAAATAATCTTCTAATAACAAACAACATTTTCGTAGTTGGGTTCTCAACGGAAATCTGTGAAATTCGTGTGATTTAATGCGTCAATTTCCAGGTTGATTTTCAAGAACCTTTGTGGAATTCGCCGGCTATGGACATTTAAAACTTTCTCAGCACCAGTTTTGCAGAGGATGTTGATCTGCACCATCGCGAAGCTCTGCTCAAGGAATACTTGAACGTGTTGACAAAAACAATGTCGAGGCTTCGCTGTAGGACGAAGCCACCAACTATGGAAGTTCTCGAAAAGAGCTTGAAGGACTATGAGCTTTACGATGTGATAGCGTCGTGTCTGTTTCTACCTGGCGTACTCCTTGACAAAAGCGAAGTCGTGACCATCAACGAAATGACGAGGGACGACGACTTCATTGATCCCATGTACAAGGGACAAGTGTATCGCAAGATAATGCTGAGGCGCCTACCTGCATGGATCGAGCGCGGAGTAATCAGCGACTGAATTACACGTTGTTCAATGTGAAATAGGAGTGTCGCTGAATTAGGGCGAAAGTCACGGATCATATTTTTATAACGTCAATCAATAGGTTTCTGTATATAAAACATTGTTAGAATTATGTAAACAAATCTCTATATTATTAAGCGCGTTATCTCTATGAAACAGTGTCATACTGATAATAATGAATGTTTTGATAAATAGATTATTGGGCGACAAAAAGACGATTACAGTTTTACAATTTCAGTTAGATTAGATCATTTCAGTTTTATTTTTATATGTAGTCTACAGATCGAAATAGAATTTATTAAGAAGAATCTACAAAAATTGAAACGACTTCACTCTATAGTGATGTTGTACATGGCACATCGTATCACCTGGCTAAAATCAACTGTACTATTTATAAGCATGTGAGATAAGCAGGTACGGCTTTCCTCGCGCTAGATAGTACTTATTCGAAGAATACTTTAGTCATGAGATGTGTATTTAAAGTATATTCACGTAGACATGGACGTAGAGGAGCGTCCGTGAAGAGACCAGTCAAATAACGTGCAATAAATATGATCGACAATCGAGCGAACAATTAATCGTGTGCGATGAGTAGTCATTACATTTCGCTGTTAAAAAGTCACTTAGTTTGTACAAAAACGAAAGTCGTCATGTGTCAACGAGCTCTTATCTTTATGGTCGCCGAACTGTACACGAGTAAATATAATTTAAACGTGATACATAAACACGGATTCAAACGGATTCAAGAAACTTTTACCTGTTTTCAGTTTGCCGAGCACACGTGCGTTTGTCTTGGGTCGATTAAGACCGTCAGTCTATGTAAATGTCTGTATTTAAAGTAGATCATGACTATTAGATAGGCACAGGGAGAGAATTATGCAAAGGAGGCTCTCATGGTGTTGAAAAAACTGCGCTAGTCGCTGCCCCGCGTCGTGTGCAGAACAAGGAAGATGATGTGCTTTAGTTAGTATTAATAATTCGTGGATGCCCATTAAACGGTGAATTTATTTCATCCCTACATAATGAATTAATTTATATTGGAGGTTTGCATTCGCGCCTGCCAGTGCCAAATTGGATATGCCAGAGGAAATGATTATCGTTGCATGAAACCGGTAAAGTGTCAGCCTGCAAAATACGATGCTACAGAAAAATAAATTTCGTTATAACGATGTTATAACGATGATCATGTCCCAGCGGTCAGAGCAGTGCAAGCTGGAACTCGAACGAGTGACGGTATCCTCTACAATGTCTGCAGAAGCACTAGCCTGGGTAACCGTAGAGTTCATGGAGAAGGTACTTAAGAAATCAGAAAGTGACCCGTCGATAAAAGTAAAAAATTTGCATACGAAAAATGTTGTCGGAAAAGGTGAAAATTATGGAAGTGATATGATACGTGCAAACGTGAAATATTTGCGTAATAAGTCAGGTAGTATGGTAATGGAGACGATATCGGTAATAATAAAGATTTCACCTTTCGCGGAGGGTGCTACCAAAGAAATGGTAAATGACATACATATTATTATTACTTATACATGCACACGTGGGTATAATGCATCAGAATTCTCACTTTTCCTATCGTGTTCGATTAATTGAAGCTAAAGAAGTTTGAATCCTTCGAGTCGGAAATCAACATGATGCAAACAACGCTAACCAAGATGAATGACATTTTGAACGAAAAGAATTATCGTCTGAATCCAAGAGTCCTGTACGCCGAAATTGGAGATCCTTCTTTCCTTATAATGGAGGATTTGGCAGCGCTGGGTTATCGTATGGCCAATCGGCTGGTTGGTCTTGATTTGGAACATTGCCGTCTCGTAATAAAAAATCTGGCTAAATTTCACGCTAGTTCCGTAGCAGTCTCCGAGGAGGTATGTTACTGCTTAAAAAAAAATATGTTCTGTTATAAGCTAAGCCAATTAATAACTTATTGACTTTCAGAGCTCAAAGTTCACGGAGAAACGCAGCAAACAACATTGTTGAAACATTTATTTTTTCAGGACCCGACATTAAGAACGTTGTACAATAAAGGACTCTTTCAGGACGATCATCCCGAAGATTGGAAGCAATTTTGTGTGATCGGAATTCGGAGTCTTGGGAAGGAATTACTCAATTGGCCGGAATTGGGCGCTAAGTATGTGACTGGGATTCACGTACATCTCCGCAAGCTTAACTCTAGTTTTATTAATCTAAAAATGTTCGATCTAATCAAATGAACTTCATTACTCGATTTTTTGAACAGCATAACATGCATCATTATAAACTAGAACTCTCCGGATTTCACTGATGACATTTCATTCGTTGTTGCATTATTTTTCCCACCCAGTCCAAGCCGTTACTCTGAGAAATTGTTAAAATTTTCGACCGTATGTTACGATAAAGCTGTGAAATATTTCAATGAAAAGAGGAACGATTTCACCGTACTCAATCACGGTGATTTGTGGATTAACAACATGCTCTTCCGATACGACGATGAAGGAAAACTCATCGATCATATTTTCGTAAGTACAATTAGTTAGCAGATTAGACAACAAGAAAATGACACACGACTGTCAAATAAATGTGTTAATTACGGAAGCCAATTACGTGTTATCGTAGTCAAAATAAATAATTTGCTAGTAACAAGCCGAATTTTCGTAGTTGGGTTCTCAACGGAAATCAGTGAAATTTATTTGTTTTCATGCGTGTATTTTCAGGTTGATTTTCAACAACCTGTGTGGAATTTGCCGGCTATCGACATCTTGAGCTTTCTCAGTGCCAGTATCGCGGACGATGTTGATTTGCATCATCGCGAAACTCTTCTCAAAGAATACCTAAACATGTTGACAAAAACAAAAGCGAAGTCATAAGCTTCAACGAAATGATGCATGACGATGACTTCATTAATCCTGGTTACAAGGGACAAGTGTTTCCCAAGATAATGCTGAGGCGGCTACCAGCATGGATCGAGCGCGGATTAATTAATGATTAAATTACATATTGTTCAATGCCAAAAAGGAGTGACGCTGAGTTAGTGTAAATCACGGATCATATGTGTAGAACGTCAATCAGTAAGTTCTTAAATAAAAGAAATCGTTATAATTAAGCAAACAAATCTCTACGTTATTAAACACTTTATCTCTATGAAACAGTGTCATACTCATAACGATACAGGTTCTTATGAATAGATGATTGAGCCACAAAAATGGATTACAGTGCGACTGTGTCATCGGTCAAACTCTTACGCAGAATGCAACATTTTTAAATCAATCTGTTGTCTAAGTGTACATCGGGAATTCCCATGTCAACCTGGGTCTAACCCTTGATTGGGCCGGCGATTTTTTTATACGACTGAACTTATTAAAAGCACTCAGATTTTTGTATTACGGTTTAAAAAGTGTTTATGCATTTATATACAAAATCAACGATTTTCTAGTTAATCAAAAGCTCGATTGTCTGCTGGATCAATAATATGCTCTTTCGATACAACGAGGAAGGTAACGTCAACGATCATATTTTTATAAGCGATATCAGGGTACTAAGTGAAGGATAGTGATATCTTATCATCGATAGTGTTGCGCCACTAAAAAATCAACACGTAAACACGAGTGTCTCTCATTCAAGGTTGATTTTCTGGTGTGCTTTTGGAGTTTGTCGGCTGTCGATATTTTACACTCCTACCCCGGTTCGGAAACTTGATTGCATATCCCGAACGAGACAAATTGCCGATACGTAACAGCTAGATAAAAGACAGCACTCGTTTATTAAAGTACAGTCGCTGACTTTGACAAGTCAATATAGATAAAATCCTATCTTCTATTGCTCAACATTATTTAATCGGTCTCTCTCATCATAGCAGTGTGAACTAGAACGCGCACGAGTGACCGGCTATTCTCTAAAATGTCTACGGAAGCACTAGCCTGGGTGACTTTAGAGTTCATGGAGAAGGTGCTTAAGAATTCGGAAAGTGACCAGTCGATAGAAGTGAAGGAATTAAAGACGAAACCTGCAGTCGGGAAAGGTGACAATTATGGAAGTGATATGATACGCGCTAGCGCGAAATATTCGCGGAATAAGTCGGGTAGTACGGTAATGGAGACGATATCGGTAATAATCAAGATTTCACCTACGGCCGAAGGTGCTACCAAAGAACTGGTAAATGAAGTTTCATACGGTGTGATTATTCATAGACGCTTGTTACATGCACATGTGAACATAATACAAAAGATTTCTCATTTTTGCTATCCTTTTCGGTTCATTGAAGATAAAGGAGTTTCAAGCTTTCGAGTCGGAAATCAACATGATGCAAACAACGTTAGCCGAGATGAATGACATTTTGAACGAAAAGAATTATCGTCTGAGTGCCAGAGTCCTGCACGCCGAAATTGGAGATCCTTCTTTCCTTATAATAGAGGATTTAACACCGCTCGGTTATCGTATGGTCAATCGCCTGGTTGGTCTTGATTTAGAGCACAGCCTCCTCGCAATGAAAAATCTGGCTAAATTTCACGCCAGTTCCGTAGCTGTCTGCGAAAAGGTACATGCTACTTAAAAAATTGATGTTCAGTTTTTATTTCCATTAAAATCATATGAATGGCGGCTAAGTCATGTATTAACTGATTGGCCTTCAGAGCCCAATTTCCGCTGACTCGAAATAAACAACAGACCTACAAAACTTCTTGTTACACTCAAAATTTGAGGCTGATTCTTTATTTTTCTAGGACCCGAAGCTAAAGACCTTGTACAATAAAGGCCTTTTTCAATCCGATCATTCCGAAGATTGGAAGCAGTTTTATGTCAACGGAATAAAGGGGCTCGCCATGGAAGTACTCAATTGGCCGGAATTGGGCGCTAAGTATGTAACTCGGATTCGCGCATGCGGATTCGAACATGCGCATGCAAGCTTAAGTCTGGATTTATCAGTTTAAAAATCCTTGGGCTAATCAAAAGAACTTTTTTTAATGTCGTACCATGCATGACTATAGCGAGCAGTCTACGGATTTGAACATTAACATTTCATTCGTTGTTGCGTTATTTTTTTCACAGTCAAAGCAGTTACTCCGAGAAATTATTAAAATTTTCTGCAGTCTGTTATGATAAAGCTGTCGAATGTACGAATCAAAAGCGGAATGAGTTCACTGTGCTCAATCACGGTGATTTCTGGGTCAACAACATGCTCTTTCGATACGACAGTGAGGGAAAACTTATCGATCATATTTTCGTAAGTTCAATTAGCAAACAGATTAGACAATCCGAAATGGAATAACAATCCGAATTTTCGTAGTTCAACGGTAATCGGTGAAATTTATGTGTTTACATGCGTCTATTTACAGGTTGATTTTCAAGAACCTCTGTGGAATTCACCGTCAATAGACATCTTGAACTTTTTCAGCACCAGTCTCGCGGAGGATGTTGATCTGCATCATCGCGATACTCTTCTCAAAGAATATCTGAACACGTTAACAAAAACCATGTCGAGGCTTCGCTGCAAGACGACACCACCGACTATGGACGCTCTCGAGAAGAGCTTGAAGGACTATGAGCTTTACGGTGTGATGTCGTCGTTCCTGATTTTGCCTGTTGTAATCCTTGACAAAAGCGAAGTCATAACCTTCGACGAAATGATGCGGGACGACGACTTCATTAATCCCGCATACAAAGGACAAGCGTATCGCACGATAATGCTGAGACGGCTACCTTCATGGATCGAGCGTGGATTAATCAACGATTAAATTACACGTTGGTCAACGCTAAAAAGGAGTGACGCTGAATTAGTACGAATCACGGATCATATGTGTAGAACGTGAATGAATAGGTTTGTAATTAAAGGAAATTATCACAGTTAAGCAAACAGATCTCCACATCATTGGGCGCGCCATCTGTATCAAACAGTGTCATACTGATAATAATAAAGGTTTTGATGAATAGATTATTGAGCGACAACAAATGGGTTACCGTGCGACTATGACTTGGGTGAAACTCTCGCACAGACTGCAGCATATTTAGATCACTGCGTTGTCTAATTGTATATATAGACAATTAGACAATTAGCCAATTAGAATTAAAATTGTATATATAGATAATTGTATATATAGATTTATGCGTTGCATATATCAACGCAGATATAAAATGCGATGCACGAAAGCACATTGGTTCGCGAGGAATAAGAACGTGCCAGGTATATGAAGTCGGACTACTGTCGAATAGGCGACACATTGGATATTGCATAACCCGATTGGACTGGTAACAAACGTAAATAATAATTGATTTCTCGTACGTGTGCAGCTTTCGCAATCGTTTCCCGTTCGTTTCTCGCGGCTCATATGATGCATACTAGCGGCATAATGTACACGGTGATATACCAATCGAACCCCACAGATATGTATAACATGTTTCCGTAATTATCTTATTGACAAGGTCGTCTAGGTGAGAGCTCCATTCTGAGAGCCAAAATAAAGAAAAGAGGAAGAGAAAGTTGAACAAATAATACAAAAGGTAATATGACCCGAGGCAATACGCGGAAAATCCGCCGCGCGACGATCTGTGCAATTCATCCTTGCCGCTGTGAGGAAAGTATAATTACTGCGACGAAACGCCAGAACGAATCAACACAAACATTATATACGTTTTTTCCTGAATCGAGAGACCGACAATATCATTCTCCCATGACAGACATATAAATACAGGAGATAATTATCATCTCCGAACGACATTCTACAACCTCGCGGATGTCACTGACTTAAGGAAAAACAAGACCTCTCGAGCAATCCCAAGCATGTTTTATTTCTGTACAAGCGATCGTGGTATTCCTCTAACTCACCTTCATCAGCAGGCCACGAGATTGGAGGAAAGAGCATAGCAAGCGGTGATTCCCCGCGGCTTCGTGCCTCGTTATTACATGCATTTAAGTTATGCAAACATCATTTTTTTCATATTTCCTCGATCTGCGATTTCGCATGTAACTAGGAGTTCTCGAATTGATTCCAATTGAATTGATTGATTCCAAGTTGCGTCACTCGCATAATAGTATAATAACGCTTCATATCTTTCCGTAGCATCTATGCATATTTTTTTTACAATTCAAGATAAATCACAATGTTAAATTCTTCGCGTAACTCGCAACGAACTTGCTCTACTGATGTCTCTCATTATCTGCTATGGATATCCACGGCAGTTCGAGTAAACAGTTTATTTTTTCCATCTGAAGCTCTATTATACCAAAGCCATCATACATATACCAAGAAACGTGAGACGTGCTGAAGTCCTGAGACGCGGTAGAGTCTCAAGGTAAGTTCGATGACAATGTCGACAAAACAAAATGTGGCGACCACTCTCTTTTACTCGCGAGATCGCAACTTGGAAAAAAATAAGATTCTTATAAAATTGGCTTCACAATTCATATACATTTTTACAACGACAGAACTTTTTAAAAATATTAAATGTATGATAGACGAGAGGGCAATATCCATGACATTGTAATTGAATTCTGATTTGATATTTCCAGAAATTTGAAGCACTAACCAGACAATTATGAACTTTACACGGGACTTCATGATCAAAGAGCGTGGTTACATCGGCTGCTGCACTGGGAAAAATAGATTGTAAGATTCGTAATATCTAAAATAGTGCAAATATGTATTGCAATGGTTACTATATGGATATTACGGTGTACAACGAGCAATCGTATAATTGCACTCTGATATTGTTCCCGGCGCTATTCAGTTATTGTAGAGATGAGTTACTAATGCTTACTA
>JAPYZD010001566.1:0-32016 GCA_030522725.1 Ichneumoninae sp. B BG-2022a
GGGGGTGGTTTTTTTTTTGGACTACGTGCGACTTCCGAGATAACCGGCAACAAGACGTCATCCGTTGATGACGGTTCTTGGTAGCAATTTTGCTTCATCACGGAGGAAGCTTTGTTTTGCAGGATTACGTCAAGCTCCAACAAAGCCTCTCCAGAACCGCCCAACATGACCAAAATTTTTGCCGAAGTTCATGGCGGAGGAATCGTAAGATGGTGAGAATCTTCGTCCGTATCACATCCGCCAATTTTTCTCCGCTGGCAATTTCACTCCTGGTCGTAACTCTCCATTCTTAATCGCCCGATAATTTTTTGTTGTTTTAACGAGGAGAACGGCAAACAATAACCGAGCAGGCTGTGTTTCGTGAGGGCAACACCGACGAGTGAATGTGTAATCCCGGTAAGTCGGGTAAGAGGCCAAAATTTCCACCGAAGTTCATGGCGGAGGAATCGTAAGATGGTGAGAATCTTCGTCCATATCACATCCGCCAATTTTTCTCCGCTGGCAATTTCACTTCTGGTCGTAACTCTCCATTCTTAATCGCTCGATGATTTTTTGTTGTTTTAACGAGGAGAACGGCAAACAATAACCGAGCAGGCTGTGTTTCGTGAGGACAACACCGAAGAGTGAATGTGTAATCCTGGTAAGTCGGGTAAGAGGCAAAGCTCTCGGGGCTTCGCGCGGGGTCGCATATTACAAACCGGAATATCCACAGAGCGGTCGCTGCCACTGTCGGTGATGGTTATGAGAGCAGCCTCACCGGCGCAATCCCCTGGCAAATGCCCAAACACACTAATAGCTACGTAAACAAGAGTCGCCGGCAGGGAAGTTGAATCGCTTTGAAGTCGATGCGGATTTCCCTATCCTCGCAGCGGACACTCGGTTGTTCTCTCTTTCGTCACAACCCGAATGTCTCTCACCGATACCCACGACCAACGAGACTCCAAAATCCGAACGGAAAACTTGCGGGACAAACGCGCCCGGCGTTTGACTTGTAAGCGGATAACGTTGTGTCAACGGCTTATTGTTTCAAGGATGGAATGGAAAATACTTATGGTTTCGTAGCGGGGATCGGAACAGTTTTAACCGTGTCCCCGTGTACGTGAGTTTCTCCGGTTATCGAATCGGCGGCTTTCCGCGCTGTTTGCCCAGTTGCACCAATATGCCGCCGTTTCTATTTTTTCCCCCCCATCCGTTCATTCTCCCCTCCCCGCCGAGTGTCCGGAAGCAAAGAGTTTCCAGTGTATATTTAGAGCGACAAAATTTCACCGACACTTTTCCAATATCGCGAACGAACGAGTGGAGCCACCCAACGCCCCATCCAATAACCGTGTTTCATTTGTATTTCGTAAAAGTCGCTTCAGCCGCAGATTTTAATAATTTTCGATTACCAACGCCGATAAACCGACTGTTAATCGAAAGAGGACGATAATTGGAAACTCGTTCGGCTATCCATGGCAGATCAACGGCTGATTATGTGTACACCCCATTTTGCGAACAATTTTGTTATCGACCACTCTCCCCCCCCCCCCTCCTCCGACGTTATCACGCTGACGATTAATCGTTTTTCCGAGATCGTGGGGGCCGGCTGGACGGGCATCGCGGCGGGCAGGGAGAGATTCGATCGAATAACGATTCACGCACACTGCCAATTTGGGAGGAACGTCGGCCGATTACGTGGGCGTGCGGCGAGAGAAGTCGCACGTGGGACGGCCGGCCCCTCCGCGTAGCGGGAAACAAAAGAGGACTTCGGAGGACCGACGAGTTCCGGAAGCCGAGTCCACTCGTTTCCAAGGGTGTGCCAAATTCGATTTTCGGCCAACGCGCATATCCGAATCCAGAAACTCCTTTGGCCCATCATCGGCACATCGCACCCAGAAAAATAATTTATTTGACGGCCACCGTTTATTTGGTTTCAGTAAAATATTTATTTGAATTAAATAAATAGTTCCTTAAATGAAATAAATATTTACTTAAATCAAATAAATACTTTACTTAAACCAAATAAACGGTGGCCGTCAAATAAATTATTTTTCTGGGTGCGAGCAACCGTCCTGTTTGCCGGACTGCCAATGACGGAAGGATGTTCGTTAATTTATTTGAGTTCAATAAATATTTATTTAAATTAAATAAATATTTATTTTTATCAAATAAATTATTTTTCTGGGTGTGGGCAACCGGCCAGTTTGCCGGACTGCCAATGACGGAAGGATGTTCGTCACGACGAATGCTCGTGCATCGACTGAGTTCCATTCGATGACGTTGGATCGTGTGGTTCAGCAAGAAACAACATCGGCGATCCCGGCCGAAATAAATGTCGATGCAAGCGCGTCGAGAGTAAAACATCCCGGCAGGCGGAGGGGAGGGGATGGCTCGATAGGGAGGAAAAGACCGCGTGGACCGGAGCGCGAAGCTGGGAGGGGGATGAAAAAAGACACTGCGAAGCGTTGCTGAAAATGAACGTGACGGAGGGAGATAGATGTAGGAAGGGTCGGAAAGAGGAGGAGCGGAGATAAAGGGCATTTTATCTCGCGGAATAACGGTCGGGGCGGGCGGGGGTTGGGGATGCGAGAGGTGCGGAGGAGTCGCTGTGAGGATCGGTGTGTACGTGTATGTATGTGCGCGATGCGCGCGTTTTTTTTTCCGTCGTACCCAGAGAAACGCCGCTATCCGGCATCGAATCTTTCAATAAAAAATTTTGTAGCCCCGCGGAGTCAGCGCCATTTTGTGAGTTTAAATGGAAATCCGGACAGGGGTTGCGCGGCCGGAGGGTTGGGGGGGAGTTCGGGGATAGGGTGGCCGTCGAGCGGAAAGGGAAAGGAGGAATCGCGAGAGCGGCGCGGAAAAGAGAGAAAGACGATGCATGGAGAACGCGTCGAGAGGGTGGCGTGGGCGTATCGGGCGGAGCGGCAAACTCTTAGCATGCAAATTAAAGTGCTGCCATTTGAATGCGAATAAAACGTGGGAGTCGAGCGGGTATCCGTCGCGAGGAGGCACGAGTGAGGAGCAGCGGTGTGTGCAGGGTGAAGGATCAAACGCGAGCGAGCGAGAGGGGTGAGGCTTGACAGATCGGGTGGAGTAACGTTAGCGCGAGTTGAAGTGCCACTGGAGGACTGTTTAGACAACGTGTGCGCAGGGTCGAAGATCTTGGGGTGCACTCGACGTACGGAATGGTGTAGAGATGTGTAGATGGCACAGGCAACTGGGGGGAAGTGGGTGAATATGGACCGGTCCATATAACTTTGATGTGGGCACTAATAAGGTTAGACCATGTTCACCACTTTTACGCTGCAGGAGAACTAGAAGGTAACTTCAGGTAAAGACCTTAGAGCGTTACTTCGGGCCTGATGAGGCCCTACCTAGGTTTTATCAGAGGCTGATGTAACGCCCAGCCAAAGGGTATGCAACAACGACGGGGGCAAGCATAGTTCACCCATCCTGCAGGAACTCTGAAAATAGGGGTGAGTCATATTCACCGCTTTTACTTTGTAGACAAACTACAAAGTAATCTCCGGTGGAGACCTTAGAGCGTTACATCGGGGCCTGATGAGGCCCTACCTGGGTCTTGTCCAGGGCCCGATGTAATGCTTTGAGATCTTCCTCCATCCTCAGCCAAAGGTTACACAACAACAGAGGCAAGTGTAGAACACACGGATGTTCACCCATCCTGCGGGACTGAATATAGGGGTTGCAACTTTCTTTCCAGAAATCGGTGAAGTTTTTCATACTGACTCTGACTAAGCGTTTTTACGGTGGAAAGATGGTGTTAGGAAAAGTGGTAACACCTATTCCCGCGTACAGCTGGCGGTCCTATATACATACTATTCCGCAGATTACTCCCACGCTCATGACGGACGTGCATGACTTCTGATGGCTCTTTCAGGCTCAAAGAACTTCGTGGTTGGCGCACAATTTCAATGAGCGCGAGAAAGTGATAAAGCCCTT
This sequence comes from Ichneumoninae sp. B BG-2022a, assembly GCA_030522725.1. Classification (NCBI taxonomy): domain Eukaryota; kingdom Metazoa; phylum Arthropoda; class Insecta; order Hymenoptera; family Ichneumonidae; species Ichneumoninae sp. B BG-2022a. The sequence continues at coordinate 3,943 of JAPYZD010001566.1, forward strand.
TCTCCCTTATTCATCGCAGTTTTATCCTCAACGGGAGAGCGGAATTCGCCTCGTCGTTCGCGATTTGATTATATCCGCGGGTTCCCCGTCTCATCCCTTATCGCCCGGCGATATGGCGCAACCCCGACATTTTTCCGCCTCCCGTCGTCATCATCCCTGCCAGCTGGGCGGAAAGATCCTCGGACAGTTATATGAAATTTCGTTGGAATTATTTCGCTCGCCTAAATGCCTCCTCCGCAACGCTCTCGCTGGCGAGGAAACGCTCTCTTCACCGACCCCACTCCACCGTCGCGATTCAACCCGCGGAATAAGAAATCATATTTATTTCCACCATTCCGTGCGGCCCCATCATCGCCACGCGGTGCTATCACAGCCGGGAGGAGCCCGGTAAAACGCACAAAGACAAGAGTCGTGATTCACCTGAGAGACGCGGTGAGAGAGCGTCTTCGCTCGGGATTTAGTGCGGCTTTGCGAAGGCCACGGGGACGACTCGTGAAAACTCTTAATTGCCCTCGGGGGACTGGGAAATTATGCGGCTTATAAAAGAAATAAAAAAAGGAGGAAGAATGGACGAGGAAATGTTGGGCGAGGGGTTAACTCCTCTACGGGGGTGAGGAGGAGGTGAGTAGGGGGTGACGGGGCTGAACCCTCTTGTCATTCTTATTATTATCCAGGAAACATCAACGATTTTCTTCACAGCCCTCATTCTTCCCACCTTTCATTTACCGGTGTAATAACCGACAGAATGTGCCAGGAATGGCGAAGAGCGAAATACGCGCCATCCAACCTTTGCGTATTTCATAAGCTATTGCGCACTGGCCGATGACCGGACAACCTCGAACGATCGCGGCTCTGACTAGGATCGTCGAGTTAGCGCGCAATGAGCTTCGGACAAAGCGCTGCAGCTTACAGCCGAGGAGAAGTTGGAAGACGGAAACTAAGGAAGTTTAGCCCAATATGGCTCCCTGCGCACCCGCGCACCTACGTTGCATTCACTGATTCCGGCGCGTCTGTGGCTCGCGGCTCGTTGCAGTTTAACCGCGAGTGAAAAGACGCGGTCAGCTTTGGCTCTGTCTCTCGCACTGCGGCGACCGCGTACAACCCGGGGAGCTGGAACGGCACGGAGGCGAGAAGTCGAGTTAAGGAGCGTATAAACCGGCCATTAGTATCGGCCGGCTACTGTCCATTGTCTCGGTGTTTGCTGAAACAATTGACGGGGCCCCGGGCGCGGTGTTCGGTCGTCTCGTTAGCGCGAACCGGGCAACCAACAGGGCACAGCATTGTCCCCGACGGTTAGCACTCGCGGAAAAATCCTAACGAGCTCTCAGCCACCGTTTAACACCTACCCGCGCCATCGGGCCCCGTCGGCGAAACCCCGACACTCTTGGCTTACATTCGCGAGCGAACCGAAACGCGCTTTTGCTGAAAACGAAACTCACCGATTAGCGATATCCGCTAAGCTCCGAGAAACGGCATTCCAAAGCTGTTGCGCCAGACGGTCGCCATCGCTGGGGCTTTGATTGCAGCACGGTAAGAGGAAGATCATGCAAAAGTGGTCGTTCGTATCGACCACTCTCAGCCGAGGTCACGATGAACGGAACAGCTCGGACAATTTTGTCAATGAAACTCAAAATCGGGAAATTGTGATAGAGTGTAATCTATCATGGAAAAAGCAAATCTCCGACATCTCCAGTAATGTTTGTGGAACACTTCACGAGGTAAAATATGCACCCAGAAAAATAATATTTATTTGATTTGAGTAAATATTTATTACGTTTAAGTAACTATTTACTTAATTAAAATAAATATTTATCTAAATCAAATAAATATTTTACTTAAACGAAACGAACGGTGGCCGACAAATAAATTATTTTTCTGGGTGTGGCAACACTCACATCTTTGCTTATTTGGATAACTGAGATAGTAAAATCGGCTCTACCATTGAACATTTTCAAAACTCTCCTTTTCGACCGCTTATTTCGGTAGGAACTATCAAAAGAGGAAAGATGTGGTTAAAATCTGACAAACAGCCACAATGCTAAAAATGCACATTGATACTATCTTTTAGCACTCTCTTCATCGAACACATTCCTCTCAAACTTAAAGTCATTGTCTACTTGCCACAAAATTAGACATAAGTCTATTAGTAAGTGTTACTATTATAATATTATTATTATATGTTACTATTTGATTCCACGACAATTATTACATTGTCACAATTATTACATAAACTGTATTTACTCATATTGACCCATAGTTCAATTAGAGCATAATAAACATACCGATACCAACACCCTGTCACCATACTACAGTTGAAAATTCAAACATCGCGTTTGAATCATCGCTCGGGTGTTACTGCGGACCGGGCATTAGCTTATGAAATGCGACCCTAATAATCCGCATCAGTAAGCTCATTTAGCTTCTCGGCGAGTATCAATAATGAGCGCTTTACCATCAACGTTTCGTGGTTTATACGCTGAATCATCAGTCGCTGTTATTGCGTCATCATTAGCTAACGAAGTATAATAACATGTTAATCACGGATGGGCCGGGGGGAGCGGATTTGGACGGAACACGGGGCAAAACGGAACCGCCGCATTAAGTCCGCGGTTGGTGCAGCGGGTGTTGCACTTCAATGCCTGCATCAACTGCAATGCTTCGGAGTGCCCCAATCGCCGGACAAAACTCCGACCGATTTACCGCGGTCATTCCGTCCTGCCCCATGTTCCGTCTTGCCCCAGCCTGCCCGACTCGTTAGCCTCTAGCACCGCGGCGCTTCATTAAGTAATCATTAAATACCCCGTTTAATCAACTGCGCGTTGGCTCTTCAAGTTCTCGGAGCTTTCCACGGGTATCTGTCCCGAATTTCCTGTACGCTCGCGCTGTGATAATGCGCCGGTGGCTGCACGGGTATCTCGACGGCTCAGCGTCTGGAGTCACGGAGCACACACCGGGCCAGTTTCCCGGCGGCGGGTTTATGAAGTGACGCGTCGGACGGGGGGTCACATGGGTCGCTTAGTTATCCGGTGAGCCAACGGTTACGAGCAGCTGAGAAATTTGGCTCTAATGAAAGGTTCCCCCTGCGGAAGCTCGTGCGGATCCTCCCGAAAGTCGGGACTCGCTGTTGCTACATGCTGATGGACCTTCGCGAGGCTTCGTCAATTCGGAGCGCAAACGACGACAACGCGTTCCGGCGGTGCACTTGCGTTCGGAACGTTCGTCGATATAATTGGACTATAAATTTCTGGCTCGGATAAGTTGGGTTGTTTCGCTGTTTTTTATTGACGGAACTTTCCGACGGATAATGAAATTCGTGCCTCGAAAGGCATGAGGCGAATACGGAAGCCGAGACACGGGACTTTTCACGATGCCAGGTAAATTTCGAATCCGATCGGAGTTATGATCGACGCGCAGGTCCGAATGGACCGCGATGGCGGGAGATGCGGGGCGGGTCGACGATCGCGTCTTGGTCGTCCTTTGCCTTCCGGCGAACGCGGGGAACGTCATGCGTCGTGAAGTTACGCGGAGCACCAACACGCTCCGTCGACGACTACGAGGGCGAGTCAAAGACCCCGCTCGCGACTCCGTGCCGAAAGTTATTGCCGTGTGACGAAAGTCGATAATCAAATCACACACCCGGCGACCGTTACTAATAGCGGGATCCTAACCACCACTACATGGCGCCTTAACGCTGTTCAAACTAAAAATTCAATGATACCTAGAAAATAAATGTCTCGAACGTTCCGAGCTTTGTTTCTGTGCTCGGAATATGTAGTGTATGTATAATGTATAATGAAAAATAGTATTTTTCAATACCTACGTGTAAAAATGGACAAATAAAAAAAATGAAATGAAAAAATACCAAAGTCACTTATGGCCCAAGTTCTTTTACCCTCTTTCCTGCATTCCTTAATTTACACTATTATATCACTGGCTTGCTTTCATACATTCAGAGAAAAATTATAAATACACCCAGAAAAAAAATTTATTTGACGGCCACCGTTTATTAATATCAAGTAAAGTATTTATTTGATTTAATTAAATATTTATTTAAATTAAATAAATAGTTACTTAAATGACTTACTTAAATAGTTACTTAATTTTAATCAACGATGGCCGTCAAATTAATTTTTTTTCTGGGTGTATTCTCTGAAACGTCACTTCTGGTTTTAAAATCTCATTTTTCGATCGGAAGTGACGTCATACCAGAAACACGTCACATCCGCTTTCAAAATTTCTTTTTTCAACCGGAGTGACATCATACTGCAAATACTTTACTTGCGGTTTCAAAATTTTATTTTTCGACCGGAAGTGACTTCACTCCGAAAATAGGTGACATTCGGTCGAAAAATGGAATTGTTAAACCGGAAATGACGTTTTTTTTTGTTCGTCCGCAGCCAGCTCCGAAATTGTTAATAACACTTGAACCCTCGTAAGCGATAATAGCCATATACGGCAGAAAGATATCGCATCGCGCATTACCATGTGAATATAGTCGTTTCGCGATAGGGTTCGCCGAAGGCTCGGGGTGTCGGTGTCAGCGAAGTAGGGGGGGGGGGGGGGGGGGGGGGGGGGGGGGGCGGGCAGCGGCGATAACGGTGACGATTTCAGCTGTCCATTAATGACACCGACTGTCGCATCGGAGTCATGTAATGCGCACAATTGTTCGTGAGGACATGAACGATAAGCACTCATTGTCTCTCATCGTGTAATTGCAATTTACTACATGGCCTGCGACTATCGTTCCACCTGCTCGACGAAGCTCATGTAATTAAATTATCCGTGGAAGAACGTTAAAACGATAGTGGCGCGAGACCTTTAGCGCAGATAGCGACGTAGAAAAATAGAAATATTCTAACATACTCCGAAATATATTTATGGAAATATACAGCAATTTAACATTATCGATATATTTATCATATCAAAGACACTGAATTAATTTTTTTTTCGATTAATAAATAAGTACATTGAATATCTATTGTGTTGAGAATGGACTGCATTGAAGCTCACTGAGACAGTGGAAGGAGCCCAAGAAGCCCGGCTATCCTTTCCTCTCCGTGAAGAAATGAAAAAAAAGAACGCATCCAAGACGCACTCTGCGCTTCGTCAATCTCATTACAATGCAGACGCAATAAAATTTGATGAACTGTTTCCGTATTATTTATAGAGCTAAGGAGAGGCCTTCGCATTGCGCCCGATTATCATAAATTTAATGTTTCCTGGCGGTTACCCGGGAGAGGGATGAGAGATAAAATTTCAAAGAGAAGAGGTCGAGAGTGCATGGAACGATCGTAAGATTCCCACGTAATAATATGCGCTTTTGCGGTGCGTGTCGCGACGGATGCATATCGATAATCTCTATCGAGACAGGAGCGCTTGACTCTGGGCGGCGTCGGGGTCTCATGCCTCGTCGCTCTTGTTATTTTTTTCTTATTTTTTTTACCTCGTTCCTTTTTTTTCAATACAATTATTATTGAGTGACCCTCTATCGCGCGAGGTACTACGCCGCTTTGTTTATCGCTCTGGCAACGGGTAGTACGGTATAGCGTTACCGCGGACCCGGGAACTGTACCGCACAAGTTGCATATCGCAGCATGAGGCATTTTAAAACTCGCATTGCCGAGTGATCCGTCCAGGTGTACACCCGGCGGTTTTCGAACCGAGCTGTGTACACATATGTATATATGTATACTTACACATATATATATACTCGGTAAAAGAACTCGAATTTCTCGACGGCGCAACACGATAACCGAGGGTGTTCCTCTGGGTCGTCCGTCTCCGGTAAGGTAATCGCGTGAATTACGAGAACGAATACACTAGCGGGCTCCGCTCAAGTATTCCAGTTACCGATATTAAAATACTACGTGCGTACGTGCACAACGGGCCGTTGCTGCCATTTTGTTTTTTTTTTTTTTGTATAGTTTACTACACTATGGAACAGCATGTAGCGTATTATACAGTAGTATACTATAATTCGAGTAGTAGCCCCGCACCGCAAGAGCGGTGCTACGGCGACTTCCGGTCCCGCACACGGAGGCTCGCTCGATCGTCCTCGGTGCCGCGGCATCGCTCGAGTTTCGCGAGGTACTACGAGGACACTTATCTTTCTCTCTCCGTATGCTTACTCTACCACAAAAAAGTGACGTAACTCGCAATGCGAACTCCCACCAGGACGGGCGGTGAGCTCTCGAAGACTCGCACGGTTACTCATTACCGATACAAAAGGCAATGTCCCTTTAATGCTTGCTATTATCATACCGGGTTGCGGACGGGTGTACCGTGGACGCTGTTTTTTTTATTTCTTATTGTGAAATACATAAGAGAAACTGCCTGCGCGACGAGACAGCTACATTTGCGCACGTTCATTCCCGTATTTACGAACTATAGAACTGTAGAGAGACGAAGGAGTCGCGCGGACGCTCGTATACCGGCTACATCTTTACGACCAAGGGCCTATCGAGTTTTGCATAGAAACTATAAATTTTGGTGTAATTTGGAGACGGCACTTCGCGGATAGAAGTAATCTATCAGTTGGACGTATGTCATGTTGGCGAATAACATTTGTCACACAAAAATTCGAGTCCTTTTATTTGAATCTAATCATTTCTTCTGTTGGTCAGCAAAGTAAATTATTATACTGATTATTATACTGATTATTATCATTAAAAAATTAAATTTAGCAAGGTTTTGTATTATGCTTACAGCGATATGTATAAAAATTACAACGTTCACGTTTATCAAAAACACTTTTACAATGTTTCGGATAACTATTATTAGGACGTGGGGAAGAAAACACGCGGATACCGAGCGTATTATGCATACGAGCTTCGAAGGTATGTGCGAATACTTTGACGCTTTTTTTTACTCGCACAAGCCGTTCGCCCGCGGCGCGAAGTTACGGCGTTTTACGAAGTTTGAAAAGAAAAAAAAGGCGTATGTGCCGGAGGTTACGGTAATGGTTTTGGCGAGAGTAGTCGCAGCCGATGAGACGCCGAGCTGCCGCTAGGCCTCAGTGCAAAGTTTCACCTCAGTTGATGGTTGCGGTACGCAGTGGATATAGCCGGCGTGACTTTCGACGTTCCGCAATCGCCATTAGGCAGATTTTACGAGCGGAGCCGCCGCGCACACGAGGCTGATCGCTTTTCTGGAGGGAAGAACCTCTCCAGAGTTACCCCTCTCGTCGGGTGTTGGCACCTCGAAGCGCGTACGAGGCGGGACGCTCGGAAAGAGCGAATGACTCTTTGCGAACAGTCTCGCGGCCAATCTGTATTAAGTTCCGGAGCACCCCATTTTTTTAAACTCTCTTACAACCTCATCAGTTTCCACCAAATTGGATTTTATTTAATAGTTCATCTTAAAGCAAAAAAAATAAATAACAAATAACCAATGATCCAAAATCAATAATTGAATTTTTTCAGAGTCTCGTCAAATCCATGCATGATTTTCCATATCTGAGTCTAAGATCATCGTTATATATCCAGCGTTATTTCCATTAATTAGTTCCACAATAAAATTTGCTTTATCCGTTTCGTGATAAACATATACATGCATGTATGCAATTCGAGTTCGTTATAGCGTTCGGGTGGGCGATTCGATTAATTGTAGACAGTGGCTTTATATTCTCCATACGAAGCATCTATCGTTGTTCCGCTCGAACGATGGAGTGAATAACGTCGATGCGCTGGCATTAATTACGAGAAGTTGTGGGTCTTAAAATCCCAGTGAAATTCGTCGTTCATATGAGAACCCAGACTCGAGCAATCTCTCTTTCTCGACGGAGCGAGGGAGATCGAGATCGGTAAAAGAAAAGCGAACCGGCAGAGAACCTTCTCAATGTCGCATAGCAAACCAGTATTACCGCTTGGCCGCGAAAGCTTGCCGTTGCCCCGGCCGCCCGACGAGCAGATATCGAATGCCATCGAGGATACCCGTAGCTCCGCTGTACCGCTCGGTTGAATTACCAGAGTAGAAAATATACAAGCTCGCCGGCTCGGAGACGCATCAACGATGTAGCTGAGTAGCATGCACTCGAGCGCCGTACCGGGTACGCGACATGCATCGCCACCTCGGACTTCATCTGTTTCAATGTGTTTTTTTTTTTTTTTTTTCTCGGGAAGCTCGCCTCTCCCCGGCAGCCGTTCGAGAATTCCACCGAATTAATGCCCGGGAACTCGATCGAAATAGAATGAGTATAAAATCCAACGTGGAGGGTGATCGGTGTCATGAATTTAGAGTTAAATTAACCCAATTTATGCGCCTGTACCGATAAAGATGAAAAAAAATTACAAAAGATCTCGAAAGTTGAAAGACCGAATTTATAAATGTAGTCGATTTTTTTGTTTTTTTTTTTACGTCTTCGAGACGAAACGAGTCGTGTGAAGAAATATATCAGATGCTCCTATTCTCGGCTACCACCCACAGTCAGAGATGTGTGGCCTCTGCCAGGTTCCGCTATAATGTCCCGCTTGGACAATGAGTCGAGAATCAAAGAATTCTCTCATTGAGAACTCAGTTCCACGGAAGAAACGTTTTTTGTCTGCACAGCGAGTAATCACGAATGAGCACTTAGACGCTTAGACGGGGTGGCAGCGGGTGAGTTTCGTAAGCTTCGCGATTGCTCGGAGGAAGTGTGGCAAAAGCCAAGGAAGATTCTCGGGAGCTCGTCCTCGCGGTATTCCACCGATCCAAGTTCCAGGCTACGTCCTGCGTTGGAGCAGTCCGAGGTTTGCGGAGACCTTCGGTTCGAAGCCCGAATAACTTCGCGAAAGCCGTGTCGGCGAACGACCGGCGAGTCTCACGTGACCGGGCGGCCACTCTCCGTCGTCCATTGCACGATTATGTACGTGCTTCCCCCTCGTCGGAGCGAACGAAGTGGCGTACATAAAACTTCCGCGCGTAAGCGAACACGATCGCCTCCTCGTATACCCTTCGTAATTATCATCGTTCGTACCGTACTGATCAAACAGCGGACATACAATATTGCGATGTTGACGAGCAAGAAGTTTAACGAGGCGAGCGAGTTCTGTATGAAAGCAACAGCGAATTGACGTTAAGTAGATCCTTATTCGAACGGAGAGGAGGCTTTGCGGCGGTGCATCTTTAGTTGCATCAAGAAGTTTGATGGACGCCGATCGTTTCTGGTTAGGGACGGGCCAGCCAAACTACGATTGAAGACATTGCCGGTGGTGCCATCTATGACGAGGATTCCAACGCGGGCCGTTCCAGCGACCGTATAGGGTAACTTTGCAAACGAAGCGGGCATCAATTTAGGCACTGATGAGTTTTCCTCACTGAGTACTGTCTAGATTTCCTACACAGGACTCCTCTGGCTGCAAGCTCCAGGCTGCGGTTCAGGCGCGTTCGTATATTCCATTTAGGCTCTTCAGTCAAATCTTTTTTTTAAATATTTTTTACTGAACGATTTACATAGTTTGAACAAAGCTTCTACGATGGACCCATCAAGTGATGGGGTTATGGCGGGTAGTGTGGTCCTTTTCTAAGTGAAATGAAAACTGAAGGTACAGTCTTAATAAATGAATTGCCAATTGGTGAGCGATCCTGTAGACATTACTGTACAGTATTTCAGAAGACGTTGCCAGTAGCGCCATCTATGTTGAGGATTCTTGGCCAGAGCCTCGCCAGTGATCGTCTGGGGTAACTTTGCGAGCGAAGCTGGCATCAATCCTGGTACGAACAGCCCCCCCCTATAGTGTGCCGGTTACCAGGCTCCATGCTATAATACAGCCGCATTCTGACGAATTTTATCATCTTTTCTTCATAGTTACAGCGCGGTGTTCAGAGTAGACAAACTTTGCTGGAAGCTGCCTCAAAGGGGGTTTGAATTCGCCGATCCCGGCAGCTTATTTTTCGCGCTTCACTTGACGGTCTCCTATTTCTTTATCGCAAGGTGAATCCAAAAAGAGGTCTTCTAAACTTCACCGTCGTGTTGGTACAAAAAGAAGACAAACGCGCCACAACGAAGAGGTGGCAATCCGATCGTCCTCGGAGTTCGGATTGCCCAAGGTACCCGCGGGTTCTCTCATTCTCATTCGCCTCGAGTTCCCGTCAGCGATGGGTCGAATCTGCCTAACAACGAACCCCTCCGTCTTTTCTCATTCTTTTCCCTCCCCGTCGCTGTCGAGGGAGCCAGTCTCTCCTTTGAGCCCCCGGTTGCGAACAAGTCTCGCCACCGTGAAGTTTTTCGGAGATCGGATACGCCACCGAGGAGCGAAGCAGACGAAAACGTTGAAGTGGAAGAACAACCGGTGGGAACAGAACCGGGCTTCGTTTTCGCGATATGAAGAACGAGAACCAGAAGGGAAGTCCTCGCTCATTGTCCGGCCGGAGATGTCCGAAGACAATGTCCTTTCCTCTCGTTCCCTTCGCTTCTCTGCTCGCCGTCAGCACTCCTCCTCGCGCTCTTCTTCTTCTTCCTCTTCTTCTTCTATCTCGCGGCTCCTCTGTTCGCCAAAGTCCTGGTCGACAACCCATAATACGCCATCGGCAGGAGCGCGCAACGCCGCTGCCGGTGCTCTCTCGAAAACGTTTCTCGGAAACCCCGAAAAGCGAAACACGAGCCGGTCTGGCCCTGGGCTCCGCCGCGGCGGCCTGTGTGACACTGGAGAGCTCCTCGCCATTCCACGGTGGCCACTAACACCGATTCTCTCCTTTACGTCATTCTCTCTTTCTCCACTTCGCTCTTTTCTCCCTTGTTCTCGGCTACGACTTTGCACCCTGGCCTAACCCACCTTTCCCGTTTTCTCGATTTTACCCCTCCGTATGGCCCCTTTTTTTGCCGATTTCTGGCGAGAAATTTCAATTGTACTCGATTTTTTTTTTGGTATTTTTTCTGGAAAGAATTTGTCGGGTCAAAAGATAGTGAATGTGGTTGGCAACCAACAACGCGGTTGCTTGGTTGTCGGCAACCGATTATTTTTCGCCAAGCGCCGAGTCTCTTTTATACGTAATTTCTCACTCTCCACGTCGCTCTTTTCTCCCTTATTCTCGACTACGATATTACACCCTGACCTCGGCCACCTTTTTTTTGTTGCATATTTTTGCCAGGAAATTTGAATTGGACTTTATTTTTTTCTTCATTTTTTCTGGGAAGAATTTGTCGGGCCAAAAGATAATGATTTGTTGGCAACAAAACGCACGGTTGGTTGTCGGCAACCGATAATTTTTCCACATATAACGCGCGAGGAGCAGCACTTTATCTGCTCCCATTTCTCGAGGGCTTTAACTGCATCTTAAAAAAAAGACAATGAAAACCGTGCCAAGGACCTAAACAAATAGAGCGACTCGGGTATATTACAGTACCTAGCTCGCGTCCTCCTCCGAGCTCGTCCGTCCTGTGGTACTCGTCGAGCGGAGAGACTATCGCAAAATTATTATTACCCATCGCTCACAGGTAGGGCGTAAAACGTGTACATAGATACAGAAACACACAGTACGTAAAACCGCTCGCCGGTCCCGCTGCCGCTATAGATACGGGCGTTGGGGGTTTCCGTAAAACGATAAGAACTCGCGAAACGAGCGATAAGAGCCCGCGGTTGGCGCCTCCCTTCGGTCTCTACTGAATTTTTTCTTATTTATTTTTTTTTGTCATTCTTTACCGAGACGGTCGTTCTCACGCGTGTTCGCGAATCATCTTACGATCTCGCGGAGGAGCGAATGATTTAACGGCTTTGAAAAAAAATGACAAATCTTCGAAAGTCCCGAATTTTTTGTTCGAACGGTGGACGAGCCGATTTCATTCGGTTACGGCAATATTGCTTCGTCCCGCAAGTTCGAGACTCTCGTGTATACACGATCGCCCCGAGATCGGCTCGATCCTCTCTCGCCGCGCAAGAATTCCAAAGCGTTCGCGGGGCCCAGACACAACGGACGATCGTCTCTCCTCCACCTCTCGGGGCATTGTTAGATTCCAGATAGCGGCTCAGCGAGCCTCTCGGGACTGAAAGAGAGGAAGAGAGCGATCGACTGCGGAATCGTCCTCGGCCTCCTTCGAGCCTCACCGAATACGTAATGATCGCCGATTAAACCGGCCAAACTTTTATCTCGTGTGGTAATTGATATTGCCCGCGCGGTTATAAATGACGATTCGAATACATCTTACGCCGGTAACGTTTTACGGAAAACAGGACTATTGGAGGAGAAGATATAAATAAATAAATAAAACCGAGGGAGTCGATATTCCGTCTCGGTGCCGTTGCGCACGCGCTTTCGTCGCCACCGGTGTTTCCGAGAAGCCAATGTCCTCCCGTGGCCGGACTAACCGGCACCTAATAAGAATTGCCACGGGTAACTAGATTAACCAGAATTCGAGACTCACCTTCGAGAATCTACTTGCCGCCTGGATTCCACGGCGCGCACGGTGCACCTAAGCGGTCAGCGCATGCGCGTAACGCATGCGCTCTCCGTACGAGTTTATCCACCTACTACAATAAATCCCACGTCCGGATTATTTTGCTCCTGCGAACCTCGACACAAATCGTTTATTTTTGATACAGGAATTATCGATACATATATATGTGCGTATTATTTTTTTTTTTGCCGCGCGAAGTCCCTCGCAGAATTTCAAGGTAGTCCGCGAGGAGCGAAGAGCCAGTTTCCTGCGCACGGGTCTTGCTGCGAGAGTGGAAAAAATATCGGCAGGATCAGCCGAGACCCTCGGTTGCCTCCCGCGTCGCTAGATTCTCCAGATAACCCGACGATGCGCCCATCGCGCCAGCTCCAAACTACATGCCATCGGTATAACAACAGAGAGAGCGAGCCCGAACCGTACACCGATGAGGTCCGGTGAGGTCCCGAGTCGCCCGGCCTTATGGGCAGTTGGTACAAGCCGCGCCGCATCGGCCCTTTAACTGCGAGCCTGCTGATGCTCGCGGAAATTGAGGTGGTTAAAGGGGCAGGATCAGCCTGTCGGCCCGAGTGTACAGCCCGAGTCTCCTCCGGCCGCTGCTGCCAGACGCGAATTAAATGGTAACCCCGTTGTTCGGAGGATATTAGACCGATCGGAAGGACGGAGAGGCGAAACGACCGAGAGGAACCCCGGCGATGGAGGAATGCCCGTTGAAAATCGTAATGAACTCGCCGCCGTGAAAATCATTTTTTATAGTTTACATTTATTGATTTGTTTTTTTTTTTTTAAAGAAGATGCCATTTTTTTGCCATTACACCGGGAAGTGGAGCGCAGGTACGAACTTCAATTCCGGATGGTAACAGGACGGTAGCGCCAACTAGGCTGCAGGTACAATATCGAATTCCCGAAGCTCTGTCTAATTATAGAACACCGGAGGAAGAATCCATGCTCGGAGCGAGGATCGGTGGACCGTGGAAACCGGTGTACACGCGCACAACTGTACGCATGAGTTAAGAGCACCCTGGATCTTTTCCGCTCGCCGTTTCATACGTCCCATTTAGGTTCTTTCGTCAATATTTTTGTAAATTCCTTACCGCACGATTTACATAGTTGAATCAAAGTTCCTACGATGGGCGCACCGAGTAATAGGGTCCGCTTTTAAGTTGAATAAGATCCCAAGGTACGGCCTTAAAAAATTAATTGGCAATTAGTGAGTGAACCTGTAGAGATTAACGTTCAGTATTTCACGCGGAAAATGAAAAAAAAATTAATACGTCAATCACTAATAGCGACAAAAACATCATCGATCGGACCGATCAGCCTCAATTACTGAAAATCGAAACGCCGGTCGGCAAAAGAAATCCCTTGCAGGCCAGTAAGATAGACAGCATCGCGAATACACTGAGAGAAGGATCTGATAGAAATTACCACAAATTTGGTAAGAGCGGTTACTTTCATATGGGAACTACAGCGACATTCTGGCAAACATTTTGTTTGTTTTAGGTTTGCAGGTTATACCGGCACATTATGTCGATCAATTTTTTGTATCTATACATACATAAAAAAAATGTAATCGATTAAATTCCTAATTTCATCCACTAAATTCTTAGCCAGTTACGGAACATTTTGCCAACATGCCTTTTGAATGAAAAAATTATCATATGGGTTGCTATGGGTTGCCCTGTTAAAATTTCACATATCGCTAGTAGTTTCGCTGGTGTAGCATGTTGCCTGGTCGAAGTTTACCACATGACTCGGTAGTTTTTCCGAGACTCTTCTCTAAGTGTACAAATTGTCGGGCAAGTTTCTCGACGTTGGAAATAAAATAATCGAGTGGAACGGCAGGAGGAGAGAAGCGAAGAAATCTGCAGGGCGACGAGATAGGACGCGGCCGCAGGATGTTTCGGTGCGCGGCACACGCGGCTCGTGATGGAATTGCGCGGCATGCAACGCCGGTGGAGTGAGCGCGGGCGAGCAGGAGAGGAAAACGAACGAGAATAAAAAGCCGCGGGTTAAACGCTCGGAGGTACGGGGAGATAGACACGAGCGAGAGAAACGCCGAGTTAACGTTTATAGGGACAAACGGCCGAGACGATTGGTGAACGCCCGGCGTCTGGACACCCGCTAACCGGGCTCCGTAGAGCCGGCACGGCTGCGGCCGTTGCGCCTCCGCCGACGTCCGTGTCTGCGAGTCTGCCGCCTCGTGATCTGAAATCCGGAATGAGCACCGCGCCGGCCGCCACGAACGCTTGTTCATCATCCTCACGCACACCCAAGTACCGACCAATCCGCGTTCCCCGAGATCAACTTCCATCTACTCGTCTTACCCGAGACATCCTAGTTGGATAATCGCGCAATAGTTGACCGACTCATCGGCTCGATTTTGAATCGGCTCGGTTAATCCTCGGGGTTTGATTTACGCGACGAGGAAATCGCGCAATTTAATCGCATCTGTGATTGGCGATCTGCCAGGCAAGGTTGTTGCTCGCCACCCACTGACACGTCAGCAGACTCTCCGCAGTTACATTTTTGTCGACAAAGAGCAGGACAATGACTACATGTTGGATGTTGGACATTGAACAGTTTTAGTAGCATAACCGATCTGTCAATTCAACAAAATTTATCCGAGTCGGATAAGATTTACTTTAATAAAAAAAACTCTATTCAGTGGTTAATCTGTAATCGAAGTGAAAAATCCATTGGCCTTGGGAGGTGAAGACAGAGCATAATAGAGCCCCTATCCGCGGGACCGCAGGATTCTTTCCGGCGTCGCCGCTGCGGCGGGACACGTCTGGCACTCTCGCTCACGCGAGATGCATTATTCGCGAAATCTCATCCTCGAGTTCCTCCTCCCCGGAGGTTTCCTTTATCGGATACCGCTCGCAAGCTCTGCGTCCACGCGCCCGAGATGTTTATTGTATGCCAATCTGGTATAAAACGCTTCCTCCGTACAGACGAGCCGCGCGAGGCTTCGTTCACATCCTGTTGATATGTGGGTCCAGCTCCCTCTCTCCCCGGTCCGTGTTTTAGTTCGCATGCCTCTCGAAACCTTGGCTGCTAAGTTGAAGGCCACGGCTCTCTTTCACCCGATAATATAAAAGACCGAGATGGTTGTAAACCAAAGCAGCGCCCGAATCTGCTTCGTGGGAAAACACGCGTTACCCTCGCCAAATTCTTCTTCCTTCGCTGCCGTCTTCCTCCTCCTCGTCCACTTCTTCGGTACCGATATCTCGTACAGTCTCGATGCTGCTGGCGCTGCCGTTGCCGGCTGGCTCGGTCCCGAGCTCCGAGGGGCCTCTCGCATACCAGACGTACTCAATGAACCGCGCTCGGTGGGGCAAGCCTGGTACATTTGCCAAGAGAGTATTAATGAACCAGCAACCCTTCTCTCCTCCTCTCCTCGACCGCTTCCGAGCCTCTTTCACCGCCCGGCTGCATCCTCGTTGTCCTCCTTCGTCTTCTTCTTCGTTTCGGACTATAACGTTCACGCGGCCCGGCGAGGAGGACGAAGGAGCGCCGCGTCGGAACTCCGCGTAATCTCTTACCCCAAAAACTTCTCGTCGTCGTCGGTTCGTTTGCTTTTTATTTATTTCCTCGCGGCTCGCGCTGCGACCTTCCTCATCCTCCCCTCCGATATTCGCTTCACTCCCAATAACGCCAGGCATCCCCAGCGGGAAGTTCGGTCGGCGCAGCGGCAAGACGCGATCTTAACAAGCCGAATCCCGAGCGATGACGTCGAGCCGCACCGACAACCGGCTATCTTGATTCTCATTATAAATATTGTTTCGGAGTTAATTGCCGGCTCGCCCAGTGCCATGTATTTGTCGACGTTGAGGATTCCTGCTTTATCGATCACCCGCTCCCATTCGCCTTTTATATTCTCGATATGGACAGAGAGACACTTTGGGAATTTAACAATTATCGGGCGGTCGAGCCCTTCCCCTGAGCCGCCCGGTGCGATTACACCGATCGCTCGTGTGGGTAACGTGAAAATTACGATTGGCACTTAAAACGTCGAAGCCGTCGGGTGGACGAATCGATTTCACGGATTCCCCTGCGCGACGGCATGTCGGGGTGGAGGGCCAACTTCGCCGGGGCACAATTTGTGTTACTCACCGGATTAATGGCCACTGCCCACCCGGACCATCCGTTACCGCTTTAATCGAGCCGGACAGTAATTATTGTCCGACCATCCGGGGTGAATGCGTGCCTCGCCGCGGATATAAAAGTTATACCGATACGTCGTACGAAATTTGGAATGGCCCATGGGTGCACTGCCGTGTGTCTCCGGCTCTCCTCCTCTCGTTGCTGTGCCTTTTGCTTTATTGCGTGAGAATTTAACGCTCCCCGACTCCTCCCGTTTCGTGTGTCCTCTCTCCGGCTCATCGCGACTGCGGCGCGACGCCCTCAGCTTCGACCGGGGAATCTCTCCCCGCCTCCGGCGAACGTCCACGCGAGACCGATTCAGGACTTCGATTGCAAGAACTCGGCCCATTAGTCTCTTGATCTGTTGGCCGCAAGAAGAGAGAATCCCGGCCGAGGAGACGAGGAGTCTCGGGAGCGGCGAGGAGGATCGCTCCTGCGTTCCTCAGCCTCCCGGCCTCGTCGTCGTTCCAGCGGAGCGCTACCGCCTCGGGTGCTGGTACCGAGAGTGGCCGATACCGGGCCGGAAACGTACGCGGGCACACGAGAAAATAACCCTCTCTCCACCCCTTTCCCTGCTTTATAGGGTGTGCGGTATGCCATAGCGGGTAAGAAACAAGTCTCGCGTGACATAAGCACTCGCTGGGCTACTATTTATGATTTACGCTGGGAGCTCGACGAGCTCGATGGCATTGGACTCGGAGTTGTTTCGGAATTTCGTCGCAATAACGCGTGATTAATCAATCACTTCCAAATGAAGCCTCTTTCTGATTGAAAAATAAATTTAAAATGTTTTAAATGCTTTCTCGTATCGGAATTCATGAAAGACTTAAACGCAATTTTTACAGCCCACGAGAAGAAAGAAAGAAACTTAAATGTGATCGAAAAACAACTTCCTCTGGGTGCATTGAGGTTTCGGAATTCTTTTTACGGTTGAAATTGAAAAAGATGTATTAAAAAAAAAATTGTTTTCACCAAAGTGGTCAAATACGGTGCATTAAGGCGTCAATTCACAATCGCTGATTCTTTATGATCCCGAAAATCAGTACGATGGCTTCCTTTAAGATAGCCGGCTGTGTTAATAATCCCTCGTATACTGAAACGCGTATTTCGAGTCGTTTACTTTATTTTTTTGTCCGAGCAATAATAATATGAAATTTCGCGAAACGCGATGCACGCGAGAGTACGAATCGGTTTGTGTATGTAAGCTTGCTCGCGGTCCGTACGTTTCTCTGAGATTACGTGTGGTTCCTTGCCGCGCGCGCGAGAGGAATGCATCAGGACGGCTGCATGCTCGCGCGATGCCGAGGGAGAAAAGGAGAGAAAGGGAGTGAAAGGAGAGAAGTCGGTTGTACGCCCGGAGAATGATGTCGTGTACTTACGAAGGGATCGGGCCTTAAATCATAATACCCCGTACGCGCGCGCCGCGGCTTTCGCGCGCACCAGAGTTCAAGGCTCAAGTTTGCCAACGAACGAAGTTGTCCCGTCCGATTCGCCTCGCGGGAGCCGGAGAACTTGCTTTGCGCAACAACCGGTGCATCGGTACATTTTCGCAACCGATTCTTCGCAAATTTTTTTTTTTTAAATTTCATCTTCATTGATCGAAAATGATTTCATTTCATCTTCATTGATCGAAAATGAATTCATTTCATCTTCATTGATCGAAAATGATTTCATTTCATTTTCATTGATCAAAATTGATTTAATTTCCGTTACATTAATCGCTATTGATTTCATTTCATTTTCATTGATCAAAATTGATTTAATTTCCATTACATTAATCACTATTGATTTCGTTTTATTTTCATTCATCAAAATTACTTTGATGAATGAAATGTCATTTCCATTTAAATTGCGAATGAGTGATCGACGAAAAGGAAACGCGTACCATCTACGGCTCGATCGGCTGTCGGGACCGCGGATTAAGATGCGCCGAGCTTTTCGTCCCCCCGGCTCGATGCAGTGCGACGCCTACGTCGAAATTTTTTAACTCAGGAATGTTCGCAACTTCCTTCGTGTAAAAGACGACGAGGAGGAGTCGGTGTCTCGTCGCACGTCTTCGTAGTAATGTGTCGCGTTGTTGTCCCTCGAGGAAGAGAAGAGGGGGGGGGGGGGGCTGAGAGGACTGTAAGAATGGGGAATGCCGTGCGCCGGTTAGAATATGAGCGTGCATGGTAAACAGGTGCGGGTATTCAGTGGAATCTCCGCTTCCTCTCTCTGCAGCGAGAGACCAAGCATAACCACATTGGTAGAGCATATATATATATATTCATGTATATCTATATATGTATATACCCCGAGCTCTCGAATCGACGGCCGAGAATCAGAAGGGCCCGATTCGTGCGCTTAAGCCCGTTAGTTGGGCCCTTCTGATTCTCACCCGTCACTCTACGTACACTCTTGGCTCTCATCTCGCGTGTTCACGTGCAGACGCGAAGGTCAGCGATCGCATACGATCGGTTCGGTAAAGGAGCCGGCAATCGAGGATCTCGTGTGTGCACGCCGTACCCCTCTTCCGTTACTATAGAGCTCGAGCATAATACCCCACCACCCGATACTCGAACTCTCGCCGGCACCCTCGAAGCAATCACGGCGATGAAACAGGTGTACCTACCGCACCTCATTCGCCCACCGGAATTTCTTGGGGTTAACTCGCCTCGTTCCTCTCTCAAGAGAGAAGGAGCTATAGGGTTGGAGAAATTAGCAGGCAAGTAGGCACGCTTCCTATGTCGCGCGGGGCAGCGACTTCCTCGTCGCGTTCGGGCGAAAGACGAAATTAAGCGTACGGGAATATCGGATGGATACGTGGAATGGAAACACGTGGACAGAACTTCAACCGCAAGGTAGACTTAAGGAAATCCTCCCTCACCTTTCTTCTTTTTTTTTAACCAACTCCTTCCCTACCAAGACAGCTGCGGTCTTGCGTGAAGCTCCTTCCTTGATGACCTCTCGAGATCGTGCGTTCCGGGACTTCCGCTCGTTTTCTCATCAATCGCGGGAACACGAACTTTGGATCTGTCGGTGACAAGAACCCAACTGCTCGGTCGATTAAAATTAATTTGATATACTTCTTTTTCTTATTGCACGATAATAGACAGCGGGGTATTGTTTCGTGGTTGGTGGAGAACGTTTCTGCGGTCTAGGGAGCCAGCCGGAGTGCTCTCTCGTGCCTTTATTGCTTTTCCGAAGAGGATGTGTAATTCAATGAAAGTGGCGCGAAAGAACCCCACCCAACTCCTCGCGCATGTATCTTCGTTGGGCATCCTCGAAACAACGATACGCCATATGGCGTTCAATTACACGGCCACTGGTGTTTCTCGGGGAGGGAAAAGGGAAGTTGCGATGCTATCGAGGAACGGGACATCCTCGAGGACAGCGGGGTGTTCCACGATACTTCCTCCGAAAGGAACTCGGCACTGTCTCAGCCCGGGAAGACACAAACAGCTATAGAATTTTTGTTCTCCTTTTTTTGTTTGAATTTTTTAATGTACGTTCAAACAAACGACGCCTTCGACAGCCTTTCGGACATCTGGTATCGGGAAAGGTAAACTTTTGTGCGTCTGGGGCAGTCAGAAAAATTGAGGATGTTCGCGCAGGCAAGATAGGTTGGTAAAGCGCGGGCGAACATTGCGAGAAGAGATTATCGTTGCAGTCCCATGGGAGCTCCGGCTAGGCTGAGAACGCAGTTTTATGGTTGGCTCGTCGGTTTCTTGGCTCTCGCTTTTCCTCGTTTTTGTTC
Source organism: Ichneumoninae sp. B BG-2022a (assembly GCA_030522725.1). Taxonomy (NCBI): domain Eukaryota; kingdom Metazoa; phylum Arthropoda; class Insecta; order Hymenoptera; family Ichneumonidae; species Ichneumoninae sp. B BG-2022a. The sequence continues at coordinate 24,192 of JAPYZD010001566.1, forward strand.
CTCGACTTTGAAAAACAAGCAGATTCCCGGAAGCCGGTCAGGGCCAAGATGGGCCATTGGAGGTGCATAGTTCGGGACCGCTAATGCGCAGGACTCTTCGTCCAGCCGCCTACGACGCACCGCACAACCGTTTTCCGGGAATTTATTTTTTTTCCTCTTAATCCTCCCTCCAAGAGTTTTCCCTTTGACTATGTGGCTGCCAAAATGTTTTACAGTTCCGGAATACGCGTGACCGCCGTTGTTCTCGAAGGCTTTTCGAAATAACGGAGAGTTCGGGGAAACGCTTCATACACAAAAGCGAACTGCTGGCTCTTTACGATGCGTCATTAAATGATAAATTTGTTCGGAATAGACTGCGAGGATATGGAATAAAATATGTATATATAGGCGCACGGCCAAGGCGTTCTCTCACCAAGTGACAAAAACTATTTTATTGCTGATTTCGAAAAAAAAAATACGTGGCAGACCGAAGAATTTATATTGAATAGGGTAAAAGTGGTGAATATGGCCCACATCGATTAACACGTAATTTAATGATATATGGACCGGGCCATATTCCCCACTTTTACCCTAACAGACAATAACTTTTTGCCCGACTTCGCTAAAATAACATTCCTTGGGTGCAACGCGGGCCACAAATCTCGTCTGTTGTTGACCCATGATCATTATTAACCTGTGTGTATGAGCAGTACTGATACTCCCTAGGAAGTAATAAAGCTCATTGCTCCCTCTGGAAGCTCTATTACTCCCGAGGGAGTAATGGTCATTTTCAAATATGATAATTTTTCGCCGCAAGAAAAGTAGGTATTTTAACGATGTCGGAAAATAGTTCACTACACGGGAGGGAGCGGTTTTTCTCCTCGTATGATTTCCGCCCTCGCCTCGCTCTGGCAGCGAACTTCACGCTCGATGGAAATCGCGCACTTCCCTCCCTTACAGCTTATTATACTATTAGACAGCTACAGTCAAGACATTTTTGCAACAATTGACAGAAACGATTTTATTACTGATTTTTTAAAATGCTCAACGTTTATCGAAAAATAAAAATTGAACAACAAAAACTAACTTTCCGAGTAGAACCCTAACGTACAATGGTTTTTAGGAAACTTCATTGCCGCAGCTATCTGCGTGTATTTTTATCGCCCACCGGCCCGTTTACCGATGAGGTAGAATAGGGTAAAAGTGGTAAATATGGCCCACCTCCATTAACACGTAAATCAATGATATATGGACCGGGCCATATTCCCCACTTTTACCCTAAATTAAATAGCGAATTTATCTCCGCGCCAAGGGGTGCGGGGGGGAGTGTGGTGGGGGGTACATCAAGGATTCTCTCGGTGACACGGTTCCCGTGACGTGTATAATACCTAGTGCAGGACAATATGTATGTGCCATTATATACCTGTACCCGATGAAGAGAAAACACCGGAAGGAATTTCAATGGAGTCTTCTGGGGCATAAGCTCACTTCACTCCAAGGACTCTCCCACGCGCGAGCACCCATGGAGAGACTAAACTAGCGTCTTCTCACGACGCGGAGACGCTGATTTTTCTATAGTCTTCCAGGTGGGTCTGGTTCCGATGGGCCCGAATCCGTAGCAGTTTTCATTTGCCGTCCAGCTTCTCGCTTTCGTGCGCGGACTATAGGTCGTTTTTAAACTGTATGCGCACATACGCTGCTCTCCGCTGCCTTGATTGAAGTCCTGTGAAGCATGCAGACGGATGAAGTCTCAGAAGTACGTGGGAATATAATCTCGCCCCGCCATTCAACTTCGTTCTCTGCACTTTGTTGTCAGCGTGAGAAATTCTTCGCCCGTTACCATCGTGGTGTCTCCTCCGAGAAGGTTTCTCGCAACTCGGACGTGTAATTCGATATTTATTTGCTTGGATCCGCCAAAATTTATTCCGACCATTATTTTTATTTTATTTTTGCTCGTGAGGAACCACAGATTTGTTTTTTTTTCATTTTTGAAATATCGCGTTGCTTGAATTTTTGATGAAAATTTTTGTCAGGCAATGAGGAAGAAGCCCACACGGTAAAATTACAACATTTTTTTTTTTTTTTTTGAGAACAAATTGTGGACACTCGCGAACAAGAATTGCTTGTTAAATTTTCAAACCTTTTTAACCGTGCAGTTTGATTTTGTTGCCCACTCGAGTTCACTCCGGCCGAGTCACATGAATTTTTATGTGCCTGTTACGAAATTTGCATATAACGACGTTTGCGCTGATTGAGGCGGATGTGACCGGCGCACCCATCGCTCGTGGCTGCAATGACTCCGCGGATTATACCGCCCGAGTGTGTTTTTAACAGAGGGATGTTTAATCTTCGTTATTCTTCTCACGACCAAAACTTACGAAAAAATCTCACGAAAAAAAAAATAAATAAAAAATAGTAGTGGAAACGCGAGAAGCAAGGTGAACAGCATAAATATTATGTACTTTAATGGGGAGCAAATAGATTTATGGAAGGATTACGTTGAACCTGGCATGATGTAAACATGGACATAGGGGTGCGCATAGCTGACTCTCCGTGACATAATAATAACAGTAATAATAATACGAGAGGCCATCAGAGGGGTTTTGGTATTCCAATTAGGTTGTGAGACTCCTTCGTCCCCGATCTCATGGGAAAAACTTGTTTTCTCCGGGCCATAACTTGCGAACGTTGAAAAAAAGGGTCGCCTCGTGTTTTACGAAAACACCCTCGTCGCTTCTGAATCCGAGACTGTGGCGTTGCTGTCGAGAGGGTTGTACGGTCGAGAGGGATAAGCCCCGAAAAAAAGAAGAAAATGGGAGAGACAACGCTGGTCGGCGCCATGGATGTGTGCGTCGCCCGGAGATGAAAGTCGGAACACTTATGAGCTGCTCTCAACTACTGTAATAATATTTACAGGAAACGGTTCCTACACTGAGAGCAGTACTGCCAATGTGCGGACCACCTATTACAAATTAAAAAAAAATGCCAACACATTTCTCATTTTAACCCTTACAAATAATTTGAACTGTTTACGACAGGAAAACACATAAAAAATAGATTATAACATTTTAACCAAAAACGACACGGATAAGAACTTTTAAAAAATGTCCCCAGTATGATCAAGCCATGCATCTATCTATCTGAAACGGTTCATACAGCGAGAGTAGTTTCTCCAATGTGCGGACCACCTATTACACATGTTTTATTTTAGCCCTTACAAATAATTCGAACTGTTTACAATCCGAAAACTAATTATAAATTTCCCCAGTATCATCGAGCATGCATCTATCCTGCGCCAAATGTACGTTCGATCGCCCCGTGTGAAAGTTGTCAGCCCGAAAATCCGAGAAACCCCACGTCAATGCGGGTCATATCCGATGCTTAGAAAAAAAAATCTGTATCATCGGTATTGTCGGAGCATATTGAAGTGCCGGAGGCTGCTCCATCCCGCGCAACCAGCATCGGTTCGCGTCCCCAACCGGCAGAAATTCCCACAAGATCCACCTAGGGTCACGGAGAGAGTGGAACCCCCATGAATCAGATAGGCAAGGCAGGCAGGTAGAGCGTGATGCGGTTGGTTCTCATCTCGTCCGGAGTTGACGTGATCTTCCAGTGGGGTACGTACGCGCCTGCAGTCCCGACATCGCTCGCCGCCGAAGAGCTGCGGGGTGGATGTTGCTGGTACCCGACGCGCTGCAGTCGCGAGTAATTGCGCATGAAGCCGGAGCTACCGGGGAGGGCGGCAGGGCAGATGCGACACTGTCGTACTCGGCCCTAATGGGAGTCCGGTGTGACGCCGGATCTCTTGCATCGGTGAGAATTCACTCGCTCGGATATCAATAGACGTACTTTACGAACCTCCCTTTTCGCCCGGAGGACCCAACCCCGCTCATCCAATGCCACCATGGGAATTCCAACTTGTTCGAGTTTCGATGCTCCGTCATCGGTTTTTACCACACATCGGCAGGGGGGATGAGTCAATCGAACATTAGCACCACCTGCCTCCCTCTGTCGCGCTCCAGATAAGGGTCCAACGCCTCCAAACTACTGTATAATTAACGATGATGTGTCCCAACGATAACTGCTCCAGATAACGATGCACGAGAGTGTGACCTTTTATGTTTTACTTATTTTTAACTTTTTTTTCCCCCACAGTACTGAATTTATCTCAGCTGCTCTCTCTCTGGGAATACAAGTCAGCCCAACTTGTGGGTGTTTAAAAAAAAATTCATTTTTTTTACTCTCGATTCAAGCTCCGTTTGATCTCCGGGGGAATCGAGGATGGCGCGCTGTACGGTGAAACGAGTCGTACAGAGATGATGCCCTTTCGACGCTTTGTCCCGTGAGTCTGCGGTGTTGGTTCACAATATACGAATCGTGTCCCATTGGAGACAATTGGCAATTTTCGACGCCGAATATCCGTCGGAAGCGGCATTGCGCGCGCCCACGGCCACTCACTTGGCAAATTGGAGCCCAGACGATAAATTGCAAACGTTTGCGTTACGCACGTAACGGCGATAGAGTAGTGTCTCGGGTCCTCGGGGGTACTTGGCAATTCTTTTATTATCTTGGTGTACGTACGTGTACCCCACCTCCCCCCCCGCGCCCTTCCCGCCCCCGTGCGGGTCTCACTTCATCGACATAAGGACCGTACGCAGTAACATTACATTCGGTCGCAGACGAATTCATTGGGTACCGCCCGGGCGTCTTCCGTTCACAGGCATAACAGTTGCGGTCAGTTCAAGCTACTAGAACGCTTTACGGGGGTTATGCGGTCACAAGGCATTCCTGTGCTTCAGTGACGGCCTGGAAGCTACTCGAGCGCTAAACTTGAACCCCGGCGACGTACAATTTTCTCCTCTCTATCTGGCGCTCGCTATTTTAGGATCATCTTATCTCCCTGCAGAACAAAAAATCAAGTTTTTTTGCGTTTTATTTTTATCGTACCGCTGGTAAGGTTTACAACGAGTTCGAATATTTCTGCCGCCAAAGTATGGAAGAAGAAATTAATAAAAATCTATCGATGGATCGTAAATCAATCACACGGAGTCGGTCATGGAGTCCTGAAACCTCGCAAGCTGTGTAATAACCGATAATGTATTATCATCGAGCCACGCATTGACGATCCGGACGGCTAGATGGGTCACGGAATTCAATCTCGTCTCTCTCTCGCTCCCTCGAGAGTGCTCGGCTTTAGTGGCAAGTTGGAGCGGCGAATCGAGCAGAATTATCGGGAACTCGTTGACCCCGTTGAACCCGGCGAGGGATGATGATACCCGGCCGCGCGGGTCCGGGGCACGGCTACCAAGTTGCCTCGGTCTCCCCGCCGAGAGGCCTCTCGCTGATTTCTCTTACCTCGACTTTACTTACACTCACACGGACGCGCACGTACACGCGTGTCGGAGAAAAAGAGAGTAGGGCGAATCCGTTGGAAGGCTCGGCGCGGGCGGGCGATATCGCGGCTTCTCGCGAAGGGACGAGAAGCTCCGAGGAGAGCGGAGTTTTAGTTGGCCCGAGAGAAAGAGAGCTCGAGGTTTGTAATTCGTGCGGATGTTCGGCCATCAAGAGGATGAGCGAACGGCGAGAGAAGACGCGGGTGTGAGGGTCGAACTCGAGAGAAACGAAGGCGCAGAGAGGAGAGAGGAGATGGAGGAAGCCGCGCGAGTTATGCGGGGGGAGGGAAGGGGTGGAGAGGAAGAGGATGGCAAGGATGAGAGCCGTGGAAGAAAGGGACCGGCGATCTCGCCTGGGGGGTCTTTGGACTTGGAGTAGCCCGATCTCGAAAGCGAGAAGGAGCGAAGAACGAGAAACACGAAAGCTCTCTCCTCGCCTCGTCTCCGGGGACCTACAGCTGAGAACGTGTTCCATAAGCCCCCCCGAAAAAGAATCGGCTTCGCAACGACCGGGAACCGCGACCGCGTAAGCGGCTGTCGCATGGAATCAAACGAGTCGCGCGGGATGTAAATTCGGATAAGAGGTATCGACTGATTCATCGATCCGCGAAAATCCCGAGTCACAACAGGTATCGGTATATCTCGGGATTTTTATTTTATTATCACTGGTAGGGTGAAAGGAGCGAATAGGGTCCAAACCGATTAGCATGTGGATCAATGATACATCGATCGGGCCATGTTCACCACTTTTTACCTATATAGGTGACATACAATGATGGAAAAGTTATATGTTAATACGAATTTAATGCCGAATATTTGCAGAATCAGAAGCGAGATGTAAATACGGGTAAGATGTAGTGACTGATTCATCAATTCGTGAAAATCTCCATTCACAACAGGCATCGATATATTTTCGAAGATTTATTTGATCATCGCTAGTAGGATAAAAGCCATGTTCACCTATGGGTGACATCGAAAGATGAAAGAGGAATAGGAAAATTGATCATTTCCAAATTTTTGAAAATCGTTTCGTAAACATTGACGTTGAGTATTTAACGCAGATTATTGGAAGGATTTTATGTGAGAGGCAGTGGGTGCGAAATTTAAAAAAGTATCGTCCAACTATATCGCTCGTGCGTCGTGGGTGATGTTCCGAGGGATACGGCAAAATTGCTCCAAGTATTGTTCGACATTGAAATCGCGCCGGTCCGGCTGGAATGTCACTGCAGGCTCCTATCCGGGCAACCCGTCGATTGACGAAATTGCCCTACACACGGGGATGATTGTTGGATCGCGCAAAGAGATCCTAAGAGAAAATTCTCGGTCGGGAATCCGACGCGTGAGAGAAGATACGCATAACGACGCGGCATCTCTCGAATCCCACGGGAACTTTGAAATATATATAATGATCGGACCGAAAATCTGCGGTCGTCCGGTCGCTCCTGGCGAGAGGATAGAAGGCTCGCTCTGGTATAACATCGCGGTCCAAAATCGCGTTTCGCACGAACTTTCAAGAGCGTATGAAAATTATTCGTTCGGGAAATTTCAGGTATCATTTTAAAGTAAACTACAGGGCTTTTGAGTATTGATATTTTTCTTATTTCGGCCCGACGAATCGCCGGGAGTAAGGAAGGGTTCCCGCAAAGGCTGTACGTCGTTCGGAACAACCACAAATTATGACGATTGTTACTTTGTAAGGCGTCGCGTTCGATGGGACTGGCCAATTACGTTTGAACGAAATTCGTTCTGCAGTCATTACGAGCATGCCACACGCTGCAAGGCGAATATTGACTGGCTTACTCCGAAAAAAATCGCGGATATTGTATGTAAATTCGATCATTACGAGTACGAGTAAGATAAAAAGAAATTCACTTCTTCCTTCGCCAGAGGCGACCAAAGAATTTCTGCATCCGTTCTGGAAAAAATGGGATAAAAGATTTTGCACGGAAATGAATTAACTTCGATCGGTGCCATCTGCCGTTATCTGGGAAAACGATAAATCTTCGTGGAGGACCGGACGCTGTGCGACCCCCAGGTGATCGTCGTTGCCCCATTATCCCGTCGATTGCTCGAGGCGTAGGCGGAAGAAGAGCCGAATGACGAGGCCATAGAGCCGAAAAATTAATGCGATACGGTTCGAATGTGGGCCTCAGGGCACCCCTATGGTGGGCACGGAAACTCCTTGATCCCATGTATGTGAACGATTCACGGAAGTTCTTGAAAAAGGCGCCACATCGATTATCCTTGCTGACGGTCAATGATACACTTCGTTGAGTCGCTTAGTCACTTCGCGCGACACTGATTTAAAAAAAAAATTAGTAAAATATTTAGCGCTTTTTCTGAACGCGATTTGGACACAACGCAGACTAATGAAGGAGACGCTGCTCTCAGTTTGGCACAACAGGCGGTTACATCCTGTGTTTGTGATATTTTTATGGAGAACTTCCGAGAAT
>JAPYZD010001567.1:0-22242 GCA_030522725.1 Ichneumoninae sp. B BG-2022a
GGTAATTTGTTAACCAATTAATAGTTTGATGAATTTGTTAATAACATTTTGCAATTATTATTATGCAAAATGAATCTTCTCAGTACCTTTAGTATACATAATGTGTTTCAGATTTTTACACCATCAAGAAGTACTTCCAATTTTCTCTTATTGTTGTCGAACTTATACGAAGTCAGCGCGCAGCAAGACTCCCTCCTTAAGGGACATTCTCGCGGAGCCTCGTGCGAGTTCCCTTTTGGTGGAGTCTCGCAGCGAGACTGCTCGTCCTCGTCGCGTTGAAGGATGTTGGGGTCTCGGTAGTGCCGGACAAGGTGAGGTAGGCGAGGAGGAGTCGAGCGTACCGCGGCGAGTCCAGACCGAGGACAACGAGGCCGTAGAGGAAAGGTCCAGACAGCTCGCGAGAAAGGGAGCGAGAGGACGGCGTACGAAAAGCCGTGCCAAGTGGAAGAGCGAAAGAAAAACATTGAGAACGAGAGAACGAGTCGGAGCGGAGAAGGGAGAGGAGGTGAGGAGGACGGCGAGAGGACGAGAAGCGGAGGGAAAGAGCGAGAGGAGTTACGAGAGAGTCCCGCTCCGCTTGACAGTGAGGTGTCGGGTGGTCGGAGCCCGGCTCGCTGTCAACTTGTCAGCCTGTCAGCCCACGCACGTTGGCACCGCGCTCGTTCCCTCTCCGTTCGTCTCGCCTCCTCCGTATCTTTTTCCTCCGCGTGCGCCGGTCCACCGGATTCGCGGATCCCGCGATCTCGTCCTCCTTCCCGGCGAACGCACCGGGAAGTTCTCACACTTGATTGCCACGCATACATTCGTAATAATCGGTGGGACGGTTAAACGGGAAAGGCGCTCGTTGAGCCTCTTACATTGTTTCGGGCAAGTGGATCCAGCGGGCGTCAGCGACACTCGTCGGCCGTACGTGTGTATCATGTGTACCTCTATGAAGCCGCTGCGCTCGGCGAGGCGTGCGAGAGATCCCCGATGTCGCGGGCCTGGCAGGGGAATTAGCGGGAACGGCATCGCGGCCTCGGGACGCGCGTGTCGATTCCCAGGATCCCACTGACGCTCCGGCTTTGCCGATCTTTCTCTCCGGACCAGTTTCTCCTCTTCCTGGTCCGTTTCGACTAATGAGCTGCGAGGGAAAGCCCTCGAGGCATCGGCTCTGGAGTGCATGTAGCGGGACAACGACTGGATGGAGGGTGGCGGAAAACCAGATGCTGCTGAGGAGTCTTTCGTAATGATACCTATTTTTGTGGCTTTGTGACATCACTTCCGGTTTGAAAATTCTGACTTTTGTACCGGAAGTGACTTCGTACTGGATATCACTTCCGGTTTGAAAATCTTGATTTTTTACCGCGAGTGACTTCGTACTGAACTTCACTTCCGGTTTGAAAATCTTTATTCTTTACCGCAAGTGACTTCGTACTGGAAATCACTTGCGGTTTGAAAATCATGACTTTTTACCGGAAATGACTTCATACTGATCATCACTTGCGGTTTGAAAATCTTGATTTTTTTTACCGCAAGTGGCTTCGTACTGGAAATCACTTGCGGTTTGAAAATCTTGATTTTTGTTACCGAGAGTGGCTTCATACTCGAAATGACTTGAGGTTTAAAAATCTAGAATTTTTACCGCAGGTGACTTCATACTCGAAATGACTTGAGGTTTAAAAATCTAGAATTTGTACCGCAGGTGACTTCATACTGGAAATCACTTGCGGTTTGAAAATCTTGATTTTTTACCGCACGTGACTTCATACTGGAAATCACTTGCGGTTTGAAAATCTTGATTTTTTACCGCAAGTGACTTCATACAGGAAATGACTTCAGGTTCGCAAATCTCAATTTTGTATCAGAAGTGGCGTCATACCGGAAATACGGCAGATCGGATTCGAATCTTTCATTTGTCGACCGGAAGTGATGTCACTTCCGTCACTTGCGAGTGATATTCGCACACCATGAATTTACGGAACAGAGTAAAAAATTACCATAGCACACAGTAGTAAGGCACCAGAGCGCCACCTATGGCTGGTAGTCTCAGATTTTCCAAGAATTGTTACCACAATATCTCCGAAAAATTCTTATAAATTCGGTACTTCCCACAACAGCTACCGCACTAGTTCCCTACTACTGCGTGCTATGCTAATATCTCCCAAGCGATATACTCATATTTACTAGATCCTTCTCTCACTGATCCCGACACAGACGTAGCGATAAATGTTTCGAGCCGGACTGACGCCTTCCTGTAGCCCTGTCGCTAAATCGCACCTGAGTATTTGGAGTCCGAACTGTACAAAAACCTATCACCGATTGTCCGACACGTACATTCTCTCCTCGTTTTTTTCTTAGGCGCGTTCGCGAGTCGTTTTTTTTCTAATGGACCTGTTATGAGAATAAGAACTTGCGCGTTATTATGCCCGGTTCTCGGCTTAAGGAGTCGGCACGCGGTTGTTCCGTAGCGCTGGTTGCATAGCCTGGTGGCTGTTGTAGCGCTCTGGGCATCTTACCTCACGGGGAGTCGAACCGATTAAATCGCTCGGAGGCCCCCATTCGTTCCAGAGGAGCGAGAGAACCGCGAGAGATCCCGGCCGATCAGAACCGGGAACGCGTATATGATAATTTAGTGGGTAACCGGAGCCGGCCAGCGAGCGAAGGAGACGGAGCGAGGATTATAGCGAGAGGCCGGTCAATGGTCGCGCACCTGTTTCTCTAAACCTCGCTCTCGGGTCAAGGCACGTCTAGGCTGTTCAAAGGCCATTACCCCGATATCCCCGGCTACCACCAACGATTCCACACATTCCCCCCACTCAAATCGCGCGCGCATGGACCACTTCGATGTGGCCACCACGCGCATCCGCGCTTCGCGCTCTACGATACGTCGTGCGTTGTACGCGCTGTTCTCATGTAAATGTTGTTTGGATAGATGGACAGGTAGATTAGCTCATCAAGCCCTGAGACAAATCCCCTAAGGACCGAGCGATATGGAGTTGTGTTACGGATAGCGAAAGGTGGAACAGCTCTGATGGAGATTTCAGAGCGTCATAGCAGGTTCTGATACGCTTCGGAAAATGCCTGACGAGGTCTCTGTAGGTTCCAATGTAAACGTTTGGTGAATTCCCACACTGAAAAAAAATACCAATGACTGCAAAATATCAATGAAGTTCGAATTCATGTGAGGGCTGCCATAAAAATATGATGTTATTTTAACTCAGCTTCTAATTGTCACACTTTCATACGGGATTGAAATACGTCACCTTCACAGTCTTATCGTCGTTGTTTCAATAACATATGGAGTTGTAAGAATTGAAATTAGATTTGAAATAACAATTATTTTCTTTGGCAGTCCGCAAGCGAATATTTTTCAGTTCTGCTGGTACTGAAAATACCGAACGTGTTGTCACATACAATTGTAGTGAGTGTTATGTTGCTGGTTATATTAGGTCTTGATACAGTCTGGAAAATGTTTGACAAGGCCTTTGCAGCGCTTTATCCGGCCCCGATGCAACGGTTTGTTGAATTTCCAGCCGATACTAAAAATACCGAAGGCATTTTTACATTCAATTTTAGCGAGTGTGCTCGCTAGTTCGTTTTCCGCTCACTGACCCGAGAAGAGGTTTCCGGGAATAGATCCTTCTAATCAGGTGCGCTCAGAGGATTCCAGTTCGCACACCCAGACTCTCATCTTTATTTGTATTCCGCCCATTTCTTTTTTTTTACCCACGATATAATTTATTATTTTTTTTTCTCTTTGATATCTTCCTTTATAATGTATTCCTCAACGTGTGGTGAAGCACTTTCCGGTCCGAACAAAACCGGGAGAAGCGCGGTCGCCAATGAATAACCGGCCGGCCTATTCATTAGCGGGTACACACAGTTGCATTATGCTCGTTAATATTCATGAGACCATGTATTATGTCGCCGAAGGACGATTGCAATACCGATTCCATTTGCTCGTGGCGCGAGGATGGTCCGCTCGTTTCGCTTTGCACTCCTCACCCTCGCCGTCCTCTCTTCTCATTCTTCGTCCCCGTCTCCGCGCGGTGCGTAACCTTTTTCCGAGAATCGGGATGACGTTAATCGGATTCGTCGAATGGAATTCGAGAGGAGAAGCGAGGCAGGATCGTCAGCTTGGAACAGTCGTCACCGGACGATCGCGGCAAAGTGTGCGAAGCTTACATCGACGAAAGGATCGCGAAGGATGCTGCGCGACGGCATCCTTCGCTACATATAACGCTCGCCGACCCGGTTGCCTCAAGATGATTGGCTTACAGATTCGCATAATCCCTCGTCAACGTTTTACAATGGTGCTTGTTTTATTTACGATAGAAGACAAGCGAAGGGGCGAGAAGTCGAGTCGTACTTACGCTATAAAAAAAAAAAATGTAAATTTAATGTACACTGTGATGAAAAATTTACGCACTTTTAGAGTGATATTAAATTGTGCCTCAAGATGATTGGCTTACAGATTCGCATAATCCCTCGTCAACGTTTTACAATGGTGCTTGTTTTATTTACGATAGAAGACAAGCGAAGGGTCGAGAAGTCGAATCGTGCCGAAGCTATAAAAAAAAAAACACATTGTAAATTTTATGTACAATTGTGATGAAAAATGTACGTACATTTATAGTGCTATTAAATTTAATTATTGTAATTAATGTACTTTTATAGTAAATTTAACGCGAGTTATTAATAATAAAAGTATTCCTTAAGTTTTTAGTATGATGTACATTATTTTCTCATCACAGTTGTTTATGGAATATAATATACCAGTTTATGCATAAAAACTTCGAGTTACAGTACATTAAACTTGGTACGCATTTTTTTTTTTTTCAGTGTGCGTAAAATAATTATCTTCGAACTTCTACCAAGAATCTGCAATAAAATTCACTGTTAAAAGTTCGTATGGAATTTAATGTACACAATATTAAAAACTTCAGAAATATTTTACTTCTGATAATTTACTTTAATTTCACTGTAAAAGTTCATCAAAATTGTACATTATATTAAATTTACCAGTTTTTCCACGAAAACTTCGATTCCGGTCCACTAAATTTACGATTTTTCTTAAACAGTATTCAATCCCATCGACAACGCAGAACCGCCGATGCCCATCGAGACATTAATTATCGCGAAAGAAATTACATCCGATGATTTTATTACACATATACTTTTAAATGTATTTCTTTCATTCGCTCTCGCGGTGATGTCGATCGTCGCGAAGCGAACGACACCGTGACACAGTTCAACACCCACGACGTCGCTTTCGAAACCGCGAAGGATAAATCAGCCGGGAGTCAGGGACGATAAGAGAAGCCCACGCGCGTCCACCTCGTAAACGTCGATAATTAATAATAGAAAATTGACAAGACGTTGATTAACGATCCGAATCGGCGGGGGGAATTGAGATTCGCCCGCGTGCGACAGTATACACGTACGTCGTACACGCGAGAGGTCAGATATCCTTTTTTTATACACATATATATTTTTTTTAATCCCCGTCACGCAACCCCGAGCGTGCAGATAACTCGCGGATGTCCGCGACTACGAAATTCGTACACACGCAGCTGCTGAAAACATATCGGGTACAAGTTGTGCAACGTTGTCCGCGCCGCCGCATGCACGAATGGTAAAAGCCTCGTCCGAAACGCGTGCTCTTTATAAATGGCTCGCCTCGTCGATTCCCATCAATCCCATCGATAATGCACCATCGCTGATGCTAATCGAAAGATTAATTATCGCGAAAAAAATTAAAAAAAAAAAACAAAAAAAAAAAAAATAATAAAAATAAAAATAAAACAATGTTATACGATTCCGTTGGACCGAAGCACGTAACTCGCTGCACTGTGGTCAGGGTGGAGGGAGGGGGGAGGGGGGCGCATTAAGCGCAAAAAAAGGTACATACATCGTCGCTGGGAGCAAAAATCACGCGAGCAATAATTAACCAGGGCGATTATTACGATCGATAAATAACCGAATCGACAAGTACACTAGCGCGCGGCATGAAAACGCGGCGAGGCGGATGCGCGCACCCCGCGAGTCCTGTAACGCGCGCCAAATAAGGCCCAGAGGGTGGAGAGACAGAGAGAGATTTAAAAAAAAAAAAAAAAAATTCGTATCGTTTTTCCCCCGACTCTTTATTCGGTAGCCTCCTCGCATGGATGCCGGTGCAGCGCTGCCGATCGGCGGAGTGGCGCGTACATGCGATCGAACCCGGGGATCCCGAAGCGCGGCCGACGGAGCCGTTGCGCGTCGTGCAGGACGCACAAAAGCCGCCCCGCGTGTACGCGGGCCACGCCAATTTGTACGTGCGTGCCGAGGGTACTCGGGCGCACACAATAAACCGGACGAGTACGATATACGCAGTCGCTCGGGATGCATCGGACACAGTGACGCGGTATGCGCCAACAAGGTGTATGCGCCGCGCATACCCGGGACGTTGTGTTCACGCACACGCTCGTACGAGGTCCGCACACGGCTCTCACCGGGCCCCGAGAAAGAAAGCGAGAGAGGCCCGAACGGCGGAGGAGCTCGACGGTGAACGGGGAAGAATAAGGAACGGGCCTCGTTGTTACTTCCCCGGCCGAGAGCGCAGAAACCCGCGTGCGTTATAATCTCGATATCCCATATATCCATGTAGCCCGAGACATGCCTCTCTTACCCATTTTAAATATAGCATCGTGTAATTCATAATAAATGACTTATAAATGGCAATGTACGTTTTTGCGAAAGAACCATCTCTCGCGCCGGACGGTCCGGCGCGCATGCGCGTGTGCTCGAATGCGCATGCGTCGGTGAGGCCCTCGTTGGCGCGCATGCGCGTGTGCGCGCTGTTTGGGCCCGCGCGTGTGCGCAGGCGCGAGAGCCTCTCGGTGAGCGCGCAACTCACGGCCGAGAGAAGCAGAAGGGATGCTGCGCTACGATACGCCGCGCGCTCGAGAAAGAGGAAGACTCCGTTTCGCTCCTCATCTTCTTTCGCTCTTCTCCTCGGCACCCTCGCGACCTCTCCGATGCAATACATTTTCTCCCTCCACGTTCGCTTGGCTATATGTTTCTCTCTCTCGTTCTCTCTTTATCGGGCGGTTTTTCTCCTTCTCTCCGAGGGTTTATACCGTCCCGCACATGGCAGTGTGCAACTTTCCGGTTGAGTTCGGAATGGCAATATACGCCGCCGACACCATATCACGTGCCTCGGACTCGCGAGGCGGCCCGTTTGTTTGTTGCTTTATTATGTATAACACACGGCATTACCATCCCGTTTTGCTCGTCGTCCTCTCCTGTGTGCTTCTCCGCGAAGCTGTCTCTCTCTCTCCCTCTCTACGACTTCGATGATTTAGATAAATCGACGATGGCCGAGCGTGGCATAGTGCACTCCGGCTGCGGGGAAGAAATCTCAACGGGCTAAGCGTCCGGCGCAACCGAAGTGTGGGCATTATAACTTTCGAGGGCTTCTTTCTGCGTGGTGTCGGTTCGTAAATTCCCTCGGTCGCCGGGGTGCCGGCCATCCTCGCTCGGCTAAATTCGTCGTACCTTTTGTGCGAATTAGCGATATTACTCTTGGGGGAAAAATTTAAATTATGGTGGAAAAATAAATGAGTCGGGAGAGATCGATGGACCAATGGATGCGGGTCTAGAGGCGGAAAATAAATTCTGCTGCCAGCGTGATCTTAACACGTCAGTGTTTGGATTCTAAACACGGAACGAATTCGCTCGGACGTTACTTTTAAATTCAGGCGAAAAGGTTTTTTTTTAAACATATCACGCAGACTTTGAGGGCTATGCATGTTTCGTGGACGAACAGAGAGTGTTGCTTTCTGTGAGAAAAAGTATATAGAATTTATTTTATCGTTTGTGTACTGCTGCAGCGGAAAATACTTTACGTATTCTGGTAACATTTTTTTTTTTATCGTTAAATCTGTCACTGATAAGGTCCGACAGACGCCTCTTCAGGACCCGATGTAAGAATATAAAATTCATTTTATAGCCTGTTCACTGCCGTAGCCGAAAACATTTTACGCACCCCGGTAACATTTTTGGACGCTATATCAGGCACCGGTAAGGTCCGAAACAGGACCATATCAAGCCTCGATGTAAAAATATTAAATTCATTTTATAACGTGTTCACAGCTGTGGCGAGAAACATTTTACGCACCCGGTAACATTTTTTTATCGCTACAACAGGCATTGATAAGATCCGAAAGAGATCGTTTCAGGATAATATCAAGTTCCGATGTAATAATATAAAATTCATTTTATAGCTTGCTTTTTTATCGTTACATAAGGCACTGATAAGGTCTGGAAGATAATGTTTCAGAACCATATCAAATTCCGATGTAAAAAAATAAAGTTCATTTTATAGCTGGCTCACTGTTTTAGTGAAAAACATTTTACGCACCCTGGTTACATTTTTTTATCGATACATCAGGCACTGATAAGATCCGAAGGAGGCCGTTTCAGGACCTTATCAAGCCCTGATGTAAAAATATAGAATTAAGTTTATAGCGTGTTCACTGGTATAGTGGAAAAAACTTTACGTACCCTGGTACCATTTTTTTTGTTACATCAGGCACTGAGAAGGACCGAAAAGGGTCTTTTCAGGTCCATATCCAGCCCAAAATAATGCTCTAAAACGTGTACCACGGCGTGAGAAAATCTTACTCGGCCAGCAAGTCTACTCGTCCCACTATGATATTTTTTTCCTTCCACAGAACAGTCTATCCTTCAATATAATTAATTTCCATTCAACGTTCTCTCGATCCGCTAAAAAAAAAAAGAAATCCGTGAAAGTGGGGTCAACGTCAGAAATTAATCGCCGTGATAATTGGTCCGATGTTCATTCGCCTCTGGCTCTCGCAGTTCGCAAGACTTCGTCCCGAAGATGTAATAGATACAGCGTCGGCAATCAGTGTTTTTGCTAGCTCTCGTGAGCAAGCTTCCCCGCGAGACCGAGAGGGACGGCTAAGCCGAGCGAAAGAGTTGCGTCGGAGCGCGTATGCCATCGCAACTGCACGCGTACGAGAGTAGAACTTACACAGGCCCGAGCATCGGAATGATACAAGCTCGCCGGAGCGCGGTTCGCCGGTCCGGCAGTGCCGCGGTATTGCTGCGGGAATGAGATTCCACATCTTCCGCAGCGGGGTGCCTCGCTAAATAATGCAATAACACAAGAATTATGGCAACTTAATGATAGTTTATGTATAATTATATAGCCGGGCCGGGTTTTGCCCGTTGTACTTGTTATATTTGTATATATATATCCGAGCGAGGTGATACGTGGCAGCCGGTCTACGACCGATCGCGCACCCGAGGGGGGACGAAGCGGCCTGAGCCTCGTTATAAATTTTAATTCCCTCCACGCGCTCCCCGCCGCAACAATTATATTTACGCGAGCTCATTGTCTTCGTCGCTGATGCACGAGTTCGTGCGAGATAGGCTGAAAAAAAGATAATGAAAAAAAAAATTTTAATAATAATAACAATACAGTGAAGAAGAAAAAAACCATATCGTGCAAGAATTTCAAACTCGTGCGTATCGTCGGCGAGATATGAGATAGAACTCTCGGCGATTCTCCCACGTTTCTTAGCCCCTCGATCCTCATCAAGCCAGACAGGAAATCGCTCGTTTCATGAACACATATCGAATAATTATTATAATAACAATTAAAGGCGCCGCTTGTTTCGTGTGTCATTTTTTTTTGCCTCGCACATGCTCGCGCACGGACGGACGCTGGCGAGAGAATCGCTTCACGCGAGGCCAGTGTCGAAGAATAATTAAAGAAACGAAATGCTGCCGCTTAACGGGCTCTCACGTACCTTGTATAAGAGGGACGTGTGTGTGTGCGTGTGTTTGTCGTATGTGTGGTAATTCTGTAGTATGCACGCTCGCATTATACCGAGGAGAGCGGGAGAGTATCGAAGTCGTATACGGAGCAAGGAGCCTTACTTGGCTCGGGTGTACAGAACGAGAGGAGTAGATAATTTATAAGCGTAATATGTAAAGTGGTAATGGAGCGCGTTGGTGTTGGGATCGCGTCTCGCGGGCAGTGCACGGAACCGATCCGAGAAGCACCAGAAGCCGAAGGAGGACGAGGCGAGGTGCAAGTGAAGCGAGATCGAGAGGACGAAGGATCGCGACCGCGGGGTATCTCGGTCCTTCGGGCTCGTTCCCGATGCATGCAACCAATGTTACGGAGAGCAGCACGCTGAATCGGAAAGAGAGATATCGAAGGGACAGAAGCGGAACACTTCTCCTGAGAGCGGTGCGCGGAGGTGGAGTCGAACTCGGGGAGGGTCGCAGCGGAAAGTTACGACGTGCCGGTAAGGGTCGAATTTTGGGACGACCGTTTGAACCCAAGATCGCTCTTGAGATCGAAGGAGGATCGAAGTTTGGCCCGCAAGTTCGGGCCGAAGATCTGCCTTAAGTTCGAACTGAATGTCTATCATGAGTTCGGACCTGATTTCGTACTTAAGTTTGATCAGATTGAAGGTAATTAGGGTAAAACTGGTGAAGATGGCCCACCTCGATTAACACGTAAATTAATGATATATGGACCGGGCCATATTCCCCACTTTTACCCTATCTTAAATTCAAACTTAATTTCGTGCTGAAGGTCTTGAGTTTGATCTTACGTTCTTTTTTATTATTTTAAGTCTTTTCTTGGATATTCTGTCATAGCTTCTTGTTAGTCAAAAATTAAGATCGATTTTAAGTTCGAACTTAAGCACGAAATCAAGTTCAAACTGAGGTTCGATCTTAAGTTTAAACTACCGTCTTAAAATTCGACTCCACGACTCGCTGTCTGCTTTCCGTGGGCCTTTCAGCCATCTGAGACAATTTAGCCAGTCTAGAGAGTGTCGTTGCCAAATCGACCGTAATGCAGGTGGACAAACCGCCGGACATGTAAGAAAAAGATCATCCACTGAATTTGGGTTGCACTGCGGACAATCTTTTTCGGGGTAGGTTTGGTTCCGATTACATCATTATGTCCAGCTCTGCATTTCTTTAATACGCTTTCAAATTGCAAAAAGTAAGAAAAAAAATGAAAGCATCGTCACATACATTTTTTTATCGCGATCGGAGCGTTTTGAAAATCCGATTTTTGTAGGTTCGTTATGATTCCATTTTTTTTTTACTTTTTACGGTGAGCGACCGCGAATTGAGCGCAAAAGGTCGGTAATTGGGACAGTCACCTTATGCATCGCCGAGGATCGCGAGCGAGGGTCCTGTATGGTCCTTTCAGGCATCAGAAAATTAAGCCACTCATGGAGCGTGTCGTTGCCAAATCGACCGAAACGCGACTGAACAAACCAACGGACATGGAAGGAGAGAAAAAAATCATTATCCGCCGAACTGGGCTTGTACTGCCGAAAATAATGGTAGGTTTGGTCGAGCCTCCAAAGTTCTGTGGCGTTCTGCATTCCTGCAATTGGCTTCCGAGTAGCGAAGGGTAAAAAAGAACTTCGGGCATCTTCATATACACTCTTTTTACCGCGATCGGAGCGTTTCGAACATTCCGTCTTTGCGGGCTTGTCATTATTGAATTTTTTCGAAGTTTCAACCGTCAGCGATCGCTAATTGGGTGCAAGAGGTCGGTAACTGGGACAGTCACCTTGTAGAGTGGTGAGGGTCGCGAGAACGGGTGACGGGAGTGAACGCACGAGGTCCGAAAGGGGGCTGCTGATTCTACGGCTGCTGCTGCTGCATTCGAGGCCGCCACTGCACCGCTGCTCCTGCCGTTGCTGGTTGCGTGTCGAGGCTTAATGAATGCAAACCACGATCCGGAGGCAGGCCCCAGAACCCTCTACCTGTTGTTTTCCAGACCAGATAGCCTATAATTTTTATTGTCACGGGAGAAATAGCGGCCCTCTGATGGAGGCACCGGAGCTTATCTTCAGACGCTTCTTCGTTTTGTGTTCTTCCTCTCCCCCCTCCCCCTTGCTCCCCGATCCCTGCCGACGGGTGAGAGGAGTGAAGGAAGGGGCACGACATAAAGAGAAAGAGAGAGAAAAAGGGAGGGAGAGTTAGTGAGAAGACTCCGAGTGTATAGTGGTCTGCATGCCCGTTTTGTTCTTCGCGATTCTGCCTTCCTCCTCTTCTTCTCTCTTTTTTTTGAAAGATATTCTCTTGCCGGTCGTCCCGGCCAACATCTTCCACCCTCGGATACTTTAATTCTCTGCCTTCTTTCAAATTATAAATCGAATTTATTTAAGATCCCGTATAATTAGCAGACTTTTTGAGAGCCTCGCAACATTTCTGTGCGCGATATTTGAGCGCTACTGAGAATGCGCACCAATGATCTTTAATTCTTTGGTTCTGGGGTAAATGCAATGTTCAAAATCGATTATATATTTTCTTGATTATCTATTTTTTTTTATGTTTACCATCCCGAATTGTCATTTCTGAGCGATTAGCCTCATAGCATTTCTTGCCGCACATTAAGTCTCACAGCTCTATTTTTATCTCCCAGGAGAATTCCCAGCCGGAACAACTGCTTCTTCTCCTGCTACTTCCCTGTGTCTCCAGCTCTCGCTGTCCGCGCTCGGCTCCCTCAGGCTCATCGAATCCTCGTCCGCCCTTTCGCCGTGCCATTATTTTACTCTCGTCCAAGCATTCTCTAATCTCCGTCCATCTTCAGCTTCAACCTGTCCGATCGAATAACGCTCGACGCCCTTGACAATCTCTTTCGCTGGACATCCTTCAACGGGCGACCCATGCAAGGGTCATACCCGTTCCATCAAAATTTTTTACCCATCCAGAGTTTTCCACATTCATCTCGTATCGATCTTCAACCAACGAAGTTCGCGATTTCTGAGTACACTGTATTCCTACTTTATATCTGAGGTGCAACTCTCATACCGCGGTTCCTTTTATTGAACCACCTATAACGCACGCCCTATGCAAGGTTCGTAGCCGTCCAATGCAATTTTTTTTACCCATCTACAGGTATCCACGTCCATGTCGTATCGTTCTCCAACTAGCCAACGTCGCCATTTCTGAGTACACTGTATTGGTACTTAATCTCCGAGGTGCGACTGTCTTATTCGCTGGATCTCCTTTAACGGACGCCCTATCTAAAGGTCATACCCGTTCCATCAAAATTGTTTACCCATCTACGGTCATCCACATCTATGTCCTATCCAACTAGCGAATTTCGCGATTTCTACATACACTGTATTCTCACTTCATCTCCGCGGTTACGACTCTCTCATTCGCTGGCTCCACTTTAACGGACAATCCATGTAAACCCGTTCGGTCCAAATTTACTCAAGGTAAGCACGGGTCAGCCCAAACCAGCTTACAACTGACCTTGGTTGAGCAATACCCGCTCCATCCAAATTTCGTACTCATCGATAGTCATCCACATCTATGTCTCATAAAAAAATTTTACCCATCCACAGTCTTCCACATCCACGTCGTATGATTATCCAGCGAACAAATTTCCCGATTTCCGAATACACTGTATTCCCACTTCATCTCCGCGTTGCGACTGTTTTATTCACTGGATCTCCTTTAACGGACACCCAATGTAAAGGTCAAATCTGTTCAACCCAAATTTTGTTATCCATCCATAATCATCCACATCCATGTCGTATCGTTGTCCAACGAGCAAATTTGCCGATTTCCGAATACACTGCATTCCCAATTTATCTCCGCGATTACGACTCTCTCATTCGCTGGATGTACTTTGAGGGACAACCCATGCAAGGGTCATACCCGTTCCATCCAAATGTTGTACCCATCGACAGTCATCCACATCTACGTCGTATCATTCTCTAACTCGCGAATTTCGAGATTCCAGAATACACTATATTCCAACTTTATCTCCGCGTTGCGGTTCTCAAATCGCTGTCCATCAAGCTGGGGACGGCTTTTACAGAGTCGTCTCATTCGCCGTAATCTCCCAACACTTCCTCCTCTTCACATGCAACCTGCATCCAACGACTCCCATAACTATCTCGATATCTAAAATTTTTTACCCATCCACAGTCTTCCACATCCACGTCGAATAATTCTCCAACGAGCAAATTTCCCGATTTCCGAATACACTGTATTCCCACATTATCTGCGCATCGCGACTCTCATAGCGCGGTCCATCAGGCTCCGGAGGGCTTTTACAGAGTCGTCTTCCTCGCGGTAATCTCGCGAGGATTTTCTTTTCTCCGCATGCAACCGGCAGCCGGAGAACCGACTCCTATAACTATCACGATATCCGACACCCGGACCGTACAAGCCTATAACCAGCTTTGCACCCGAGCGGCGGACCTCTTATCCGCGGCCTGGGCTACCGTGGGGATGCCAGCAGCTTTTCGCTATCCGCCGAGAAAACATATTCTTCTATCTCTCCGCGCGCTCTCCGGCCTCTGCCGGCAATGCAAGCGCGTTAAGAGGTGAAATACGGCGAGGGGGACGAGGAGGCGCGGGAGGGAGAGATCATCCGAGAAGCGCAGCATCCTCAGCGAGGGGCATCTCAGGGAGCGAGAATTCCAACGGTAAACCGGCGAGCGGGGCCTCGCGAGACCGCAGGGCAATCAGAGTTAACAATGTTTTATTGTTGCATCGGGGATTCTCGCGACGTTTCGTATAACCCGTCATTGCCAGGGGCCGGCGCATGCATTAAGCTTATCATAACGGTGATTGCCGGCAGCGGCCGGCGCTCGATGTCGGCTGTAGTTTTAACGCGATGGGGCATCGACTGTCCGATCTCACGGATCGGAGCCGTCGTTGCGAACAATGCGCTAACCCGAGGCACAAGTTTGCCCCGGAGGGGCCCCTGTCAGTCGCCACTCGCAGCGGTTGTTCCTGCTCGAGCAGCTTTTCTCCAAAGCCCGTTTTTTATTCGTCTTGCTTTACCCACCGCTTCCTCCTTGTCTCCTCTTCTTGGCCTCCTTTGTTTTTTGCTCGGCCTCTCTTTATCCGTCGGTATCTTTTCTCCGATAGTGCTTACGCACACCTACGTGCGCGCAACGAGCGTGCGCGCATTCGCTTAGGTGAAAGGTTGGAGAGAGAGGAGGCGAGTTAGGGGGTGCGCGGCGAAACGGGGATCGACGATCGGGCTGGTGAGCGAGCCCGAACCGGGGTTGAGGCACGTAACGGGAACCCCGCTGCTCTGCGTATTCATCATGCACGACCTCAAACAATGAATAAAATAAATTAAATTAAAACTTTTTATTTTTGGCTTTTTTTTTAAAAAAAGAAAAAATAATGGAGACGGTAGGGAAAAAAGAGGATCGAGGACGGCGAAGAGGAGAGAGGGGAGACGTGACAACCAATTTATAAATTATAAAAATTTATAATTTATAATTTATAAAAAAATTAAATTAAAACATTTTTTTTGTTTTTTTTTTTTTTTGAAATCAGAAAAAATAATGGAGACGGTAGGGAAAAAAAGAGGATCGAGGACGGCGAAGAGGAGAGAGGAGAGACGTGACAACCAATTTATAACCGGGATAATTACAATATCAAGGTATGGCGGGGTATTTAATATTTATACGCTCGATAACGATTAAGTGCGCAACGGGGGGAAGGTCCCGGACCACCGCGAGCTCTCCCGATAATAATTGCAATAATAATGATGATAATAATCGAGGCGAGATAATTGTTATGGGGAAATAATTTTCTTTCTTCTTTTTTTTTGTTTGTTTATCTTCTTTTACGTATTTTGCCACGTATTTTGTATGGAAGAATTATATGTGCATGTCATACATAACGAACCCTCCGCTCCAATTGGACTGAAGATAATCACACTGCTTTGCAGCGGATGCGGGTATGTCTCTTACGTACGTTGCTTAATTATTACGTACAATGTAATTTAACCGACGTCACTCACCGTGACGAGATACCTGCTACTCGCGATGCTCGTCGTCGTATTTGCCTCGCTCCCTCCGGGCGATGTTCAACTTTTTAGGTAGTGGCGTTACATCTTTTCTGTTGAGTTGTTATAAAAAAAAATGAAAACGATTTCCGCTGCGATGGTTTTTTTTATATATATATATTTTTTTTAATCCCTTCGAGGGACTCCGAAAGATTAAAGGATCATGTTGGGCACTTGGCTCGCGCAGATCGCGAATCCATGGAAGCGCAAGGTGAAAGAAGTGTTTATAAAATTAAACTCCTGTCACAGTTTCCAAAATCCACATGTAGATTTTTTTAATACATGACACAAGATTTTTTAAAAATTAAGATTTTTTAATTGTGACGATCAATAATTTCATTTTTTAAATCATAAATCACTGTAACCAATTTTTAAATCGAATAAAAAAATCAGAGTAGTTTTCAAAGTTAGTTCAGTCATACAAAAAATTGAATAATTAATTTAAATCTTAGATATAAAGTGAACCACTTGCTAAGCATAAAAATGGACTGACTTGATGCGCATTTATCTACGGGTGAAATATCGAACACGAATGTACGATCGGTAACGTAGCGGTTGACCAACGAGCTCTTGCACTTTGGTCGTGGTCCAAGAGCTAATCGGCAAATATTGACCACCCGCACGTAGTAGGCACACCTCACGGTCAAGTGCCAAGCAAAATGGTCTTTGTTTGCCCGGCGGACCTCGCGACGACAAAACGCTTCAATCTCCCCCGCGAGACCCGGTGACAACCTTCCGGTCAATTTCTCCTCTTGGTCCCTCTCGACACCCTTCGCACAGCCCTATCGTCGGATCTACAGGTATCGTGGTCACTGGAGAGACATTAACGCCCTGTTCCGTTTCGCTCTGGTACTCGTACCTTGTACTGTTGTACTGTTTGAGTAATCTTGATTCGGCGCAAAAATTCGATAAATTTTCTTTATTTCACTGAGTGCGGAAATGGCAATTTTACGCACGTGCGTACAACACCCATTTTCACACCTTGTGAAGTTAAGATACTCGCGCGAAGAACTTTGCCTGCACCCGTGTAATTGCAACACTCTCACACGTCAGAAAAAGTTTTATCACACAAGTATCGTAAGTTACTATTTTTCTCCCCAGATTAATAATCGCTGAACTCATCCGAACATAAAATGATAATTTATCGTACCTGGTCGTAAAAAGCAAGGTACTCGTATCTTGCATTGATCGAGTCATCTTGATTTGGTGAAAAAATTCGATGATTTTTCCGTGCGAAAATGGCAGTTTTACGCACGTGCGTAAAACCCCAATTTTTACACGTTACGAAAGTAAAATTTAGTACGTAACTCGCGCGAAAATCTTTTTCTTAACTCGTGTAATTGCAACACTCACCTTCGGCTCGTGCGGAAAACTCACACACGTCAGAAAAAGTTTTATCGCCCAAGTATCATAAATTACAAATATTTTTTAAATTCCCAGATTAACAATCGCTGACCTAATCTGTACTCGTACCTCGCACTGTTCGACAACTCGAACAGTGCAAGGTGCAAGTCACCGGAAAATTCATCCGATTCTTTAAATCTCCAGATTAATAATCACTGACCTCATCGTAGCATGACAAAATAATTTATGGTCCCTCGTCATAAAAGACCCCGAGCAACTTCGACCAGGCTGCAAATGTCTTCCACGACGATTTGTCATCGGAATTAGGGAAGAAAAGTTCCGTTCGGCAATCGAACTCGTGTTCTCCGAGTAATGTCCCCAACGAATCATTTTCGCCCTGGCCCAAGGCTCGAGATTACTTCGGCGAAGACATAATTTTTATATCGCGTGATAAGCAGGAGCGTCGGGGCCTAGAGTTAAAAAAAAGCCGAGGGCGTTAATGCGATGCGGAATTCCACGTGTGCTTCGACGATCGACGGAGGGAAAACGAGAGACGTGCCATGCCGGTTGAAGGGCTCAGCGCTCGGCAGGACGGGCTGAAAAAGGTATTTATTCGCATCGTCAAAGAACCGGCCTCTCACTCTCTCACTCTCTCTCTCTCTCTATGCCGGCGTCTCGTCGGGCGTTCCTCGGGCAAAGGATTCCCTCGGTAATCTCATGCAAATTGTTAAAGTTCTCCAACGGGTGGAGGAGAGAAACTAATGTGATTTGTTTGGGCGCGTTCGACGACGGGTGAATATAATATTGATGGGTTTGACGTGGGCTTGTATATCTGTACACATGCATATCCACAGAGGCCGTGCGCGCTCTCGCGGGATGTACGGGGGACGACGGATGCTCGCGACAAGGACCCAGCCCGAACCCTCCTCGTTGTTTATTAATTCATTTTACAAAAGCAAAAGCCTGCTGCTCGGCAATTCCATCTCAGGCCTGCAACAACCGTTTTGCATTCTTCCCGCGTCGGCCGTCCGCGAGCGATGATGCCGGACCGCCGCGGCGCGGAACTATTAATAACGATTAGACATTTGTCCATTCGGAACGACAGTTCTGTTTACAATGAAAATAATAATGTTAATTAAATTTGATGTACCGGACTGGAAGTTTTTATGCGTTAAGTCGTTTATATTTCGTGTATAATTTTGTGATGAAAAATTAATGTTCGGTGTATCACAAACACTGGGAATTCTTAATTTTTAATAAAACACTTTAGTTTTTAATAATGTACTTTAATTTCTAATAATTTACTTTAATTTCAATAAAAACCTATATAAATTTTTAATTACAATTGTACATTAAATTGAATGCTTTAGTTTTTGCATAACAACTTCCATTTCGGTAAATAATGTTTACAATTATTATAGTGTATATAAAATCCTCGTACACTTGCTGCAAATAGTTCGATGTCGATAAGTACAATTAATTAAAAATATGAATGACTCAAGTAAAATTCCCTTGTGGGCTGCCAAAGAAAAAAAATTGTTTCAATTCTTACAATTCCATACGGGACTGAAACGATAACATGTCATCTTGACGGTCTAGACGTCGTTGTCACAATATCATATGGAATTGTAAAAATTGAAATAAAAAATATTTTCTTTGGCTGCCCGCAAGCGAATTTTTTTTTTTCAGCGTACATATTCACACTGGCCGTGCGTGCCCCAGCGGGAGATATACACAGTAAAAAATAATTCTTTGAAATCGAAAAAATAATTTTTTCAAATAAATGACAAATTCGTTCGTTCATGCTCGAATGTACAAACCTGTCCTATTAATTCCTATATCAGCAACAATTTTGTTGGTACTTTTGTTTGCAAAACTAGAGCCGAATGGTACGACCGAAAAATTAACAAATAAAAAATTCCGGACGTTTGTGGACAATGAGTTGTCAAAAGTACCCACGTTTTTTTACTGTGTACGGTTTCCGGATGCTACGACAAGGATCCAACCTGAACCCTCCGCGTTCCTTACCAATTAATTTTACAAAAGCGAAAGCCTGCTGCTCGGCAATTCCATCCCCGGTTTGCGACGATCGTTTTGCATTCTTCCCTCGTGCGCCATCCGCGAGCGTCGATGCTGCGCCGGACCGCCGCGGAGCGGTGCGATTAATAACGATTAGACATTTGTCAATTCGAACCGACAGTTCTATTTACGTTAGACCACCCGATAGTTATAATTTACACGGCTATCCTCGTCCTCGCACGCTTGTCGCACCGTCCACGGATACGTACTGTGATCTATATGGGTATTCCGTACGATCGTACGGTGGTTCCGTGCGTGACCCGAACCCGTCACGCCTCAGCCGTGCGATTAATCATCCGTTTTAATTGCCAGACAAATGGAGGTATTAGGCGTTCGCCCGCGCTCAACTTCTACCTACGCGAGTGTGTACGTGTATGAAATTATATATAAATGGTAGTCGGTTGTACCTGTTACTCCGCGTTGCCGAGACTTAATATTCTATTAACCTCGGTCTGGCTTGACTCTCTCCCGAGGCAATACGTGTGCCCGTTGGCGTCTCTACTTACTTTTTTTTTTAGAGTCTGTACACTCTTCTCTGCTTTGCGCAATCGCGCCTCGGAGAAGAGAAACCGAAATACAATAGATCGATTGGGAAAAGTCCAACAAAAGGGTGAAGACTGGCTCTCTAATTTGGGAATTTTTATGACGGTACACAAAAAAAAATATCATTGAATCAAGTAAAATTTGCTTGCGGGCTGCCAATGAAGTAAAAACGTTGTTTCAATTCTACTCTGAATTCGTACAATTTCTAGCATGTCAGCTTGACAGTCTTGCTGTCGTTGTTTCAATATCATATGGAATTGTAAGAATTGAAAGTAGAATTGAAACAAATATTTTTTTCCTCGGTACCCACAAAGCAAATTTTTTTTAGTGTATTTTTCATATTACTACTCGAGCAATGGTAATACTGGCTACGGTATTTTATATTTTTAAAGCGACATGCTAGGTTTGGGCGGGGGAAAATGAGATTGTTGTGTTTATTGAGTCATCTTCTTGTCACTGATGATATCCTTCTCTCAGTGCACTCGACAATAAGGAAGGTGGAACCGATCGCCGCTATTAATTTCCGTTAAGTAATATTGACTGACCGAATCATAAGTGGGAGTCGCACTGGAGCTGTAACTGCAGATCTCGGTTCTACACGATGAAAAATTCTTGGGAGGAGAAATGTTGCTCGTGATGGTAGCAAAACGGTTCGGATGGTCAGGTAGGTCAACATACCTTACCGATATCAAATATATGCTAGAATCTATAATTTGGTGTCCCCCTTCACTGTCCAACTGATCGTAAAGAGTGATGATGCTATCAGCTGCAAATTTTTCCGAAAAATAATATTCAAGCATGACATTCCAATGTCCCGTTTCATTTACTGATGGTACGAATATTGCAGAATTTATTGATAGTAAAAATGCACCAGTCAATAAACATCATAATGTTATGGTGATAAATCGTACTACATTAACCGTAGGCATATAATATTATATTTTGTATATTCAAACCTTGACAATCGAGTTTGTCACTTATTTAACAAAATAATTTTTTCGAAACTTCCTATTCCTATTTTACGAAATTATTTTTTACTGTGTAGCGTCTCGATGACAAGGACTTAAAAAACGATTTTTATAAGCTAATGATTACAGCGATTACCTGATTCTTAGACCTTCCGTTCATCGTTTCGTCATGTTAACGTAGATACCATTGACCGGGGTAAGAACAATATCGCTGAACATCTTTATCGTCGAATGGGTCTCGGTGCTTTTTACACTGAAATTTCTCAATATTTGTGCGAGTATAATTTTAGCCTCGAGCATTGCGAACTTTTGTCCTATGCAATTCCTCGGACCCGCGCTGAATGGTACGTAAGAGTATGGATGTCGCGTTTTGACGTTTTCCGGCAGAAATCGATCGGGATCGAAGCGCAGAGGATTCTGCCATACTGCCGGATCTCTGTGTAAATGCAAAATCTGAATATTTACAGATGCACCCCCGGGAATAGTGCAGTCACCTGAAAAGCGCAAGCGCGAATGAGGGGTCAATTTCTCGGCAAAGAAACGTCCTACTCTAAGAAACTACCGCAAAGAAGACAATTGACCTATTTGCATATCGTTTTGAAGGGTTCTGCCGATGGCGGCTGCACTCGGATAGAGTCTCAGGACTTCTTTGATAACCCTCTCGAGATATCGGAGATTCGGCAATGCCTTCAAGGTCGCAGCATTGTCCGAATCGCCGAGAACATCGTCGAGTTCTTCGTGCACTTTTCTCTGCACATCTGGTTCGTTACCGATGCAGAAGAGTGACCAGCCGATCAGAGAACCAGTTGTGTCGTGTCCCTGAAAATAAAGAGTTAAGAAGTGTCTCGCTTTACACTGAGAAACATTTTTTTGTTTGGTACAAATAAAGAACTGTTATCTTAAACGATTATTTGATTCAATTTACTCAAAATTTGTTGATTGAAAGAAACATTTTTATTATGTCAAGAAACTACACCTCTGAACGTATGTATCAGAAAATGGTTAATAGGACCATTTTCTTTTCTCAGTGTACAAGTCCTAAAAAAAGTGTTTTTTCAGGAATTTTTTTAGGAGAAAAAAATCAAGTGAGCCCGGTGAACTTAGAGGTATGTTTTAATGTATATTTGAAATGTACGAAAAAATTTGTTTTGACAGAAAACAAAAAAGTACTGCATAGGAATTGGCCGATTTACTGCGCTGTAAAGTTCCAAATGCAAACTTACCGCAAACATGAACGTATTAGCCTCGTTCTTGATTTCCTCGATCGTCAGTGGCTTGTCTTCTCCCTCGTTCGCCTCCAGACACAGATCTAAGAAAGCCTTCCTCTTGCGTTTGCCTGGTAAAGTTCACGCACCGTCAAGTACACACGCATTTTCCATCACCAATTTTTTTTTTTTTTTTTTTTTTTTTTTTTTTTTTTTTTTTTTTCTTTATTTTTTTTTTTTTTTT
>JAPYZD010001568.1:0-20017 GCA_030522725.1 Ichneumoninae sp. B BG-2022a
TTTTTCAGATTTTTACACCATCAAGAAGTACTTGCAATTTTCTCTTATTGTTGTCGAACTTATGCGAAGTCAGCGCGCAGCGAGACTCCCTCTTTAATCTATTATTGTCTTCGATAATATATTAGTGAGTAATTAATGATTTTCTCTAATTTTTTTCCAAGGTACAAGATGATTTCGCAATACACGTGGCCGAACTTCCGCGGAAACGACAAGGAGGGTGTGCGAACGTTGATCGAGGAAAAAGGTTTCGCCGACGACGTCAAGTACGGTCACACGAAGGTGTTCGTGCGTTCGGCTCGAACGCTCTTCGCACTGGAGAAAGCTCGAAGCGACTTGATACCGGGTATCGTGACGCTACTGCAGAAACAGTGGCGAGGATATCTCTGTCGAAAGCGTTACAAGAAGATGAAAGCCGCCCTCGTTATAATGGAGCACTATCGACGTTTCAAAAGATACGTGTACGTAAAGGAGCTCGAGAGAAAATTCAAAAACGCGAAGAACCTGCGCGACTACGGCAAGAGTTTCACGTGGCCACGTGAAAATTTCGCTGTACGCTCGGCTGTGCCGGCTCTGAAAATGATGTACGCACGGTGGCGAGCCTGGATGATACTCAAAGCTATCCCCAGAGAAGATTGGCCACAATTGCGTTTGAAGGTAAATATCGATGATCACTTGTATTGTCGCTTCAGGTTATTCCAAGCTATTCGACTTCCCGACCGTATGAAAAATTAATTGAAAAATCTATCAGTATGTATTTCTTTCTCTCGAATCATTTTTGGAAATTCTGATCATTAATTTTATGATAGATTATTATCGAATTACATGTTATAAGTTTTTTTTTGTACAAAAAAAAATTACTTTTAGGTCTCTTAATCGAATTAAATTAATTTGACCAATTATTATCTAATAGTAATAATATTAATCATTACTCTTTGTTATTAGATGGCAGCAGGTGCGGTGCTTCGTTCGAAACGTCAGTGCTGGGGCCAGGAGAGACGCTGGGAAGGAAATTATCTCGGCAAATTTGACGAGAACGACCATCACGATATATTCACAGCGTCGACAAACAATCTTAAGAATTCGGACCACTTCAAGAGTGTGCTGTTCAGTGGTTTTATCAGAAAAACTAACAGGTACATTAATTCGTCTGATAAGCTTTGCCGAGGCACTTTTGCAGCAATTATTATTTATCGTTATTTTTATTTTTTTGCTTTTTTGTTTTCGCCACGTAGGTTTGGAAAACAAGCCGACAGAGTTTTGCTTATCACCGAGCATTCGATCTACAAGATGGAGAGCTCAAAATTCAAGACGATGAAGAAAGGCATGCCGATCGCTGAGATAACAGGGCTGAGCGTATCGCCCGGTATGGATCAGCTGATCGTTATTCACTCGAATCGCGGCAATGATTTTATCATGTCGATTATCGCGAAGGAGGATCGAGTCGGCGAGCTCGTCGGTATCCTGAGCACAAGATACCATCAGTGAGTTTATATTTTTTATTTTATATTTTACAATATTATTTTACCATTATTTATATTATATGTTATTTATTTTATTCTATTTTCAACGATTACTTCAATTTTATTTTATTTTTGCTTTCTTTTATATAATACTTTTTTATTTGATATTATACGTAATAATAATGTATTAAAAAATAGAACACGCATTGTAAGGGAGGCCAATAAATATCTGTTACTACTACTACTTATTAGTAGTGATAGATATTTATTGACCTCCCTTACAATGTGTGTTCTATTTTTTTTATTACACTACGTTATTATTTATTGCTTTTACATGATTATTTTACTATTATTTATGTTGTGTATTATTTATATTATTTATTATTTATTTATATTATTTTATTTTGAACGTGTACCTTAGATTGAGAGGAGCAGACTTGCAAGTGACGGTCGACACGAAATTCAAGTGCATGTTAGGGAACAAGAAGAAGGTTCTGAAGATCGAAGTTATGCCGGAGGTGTCGGAGCCAACATTCCGCAAAGAGGGGGACAACACGATAGTATTCGCGATTCCGCCGTCGAGAGGAATAATCGAGCCCGCAACGAATTCTCGACAACAGATAAAACCGGCCAGTTAATCGTGCGATGACGATAAAAAAAAATATATCTTCGGCCATCACCCCTGTAATCCACTCTGGATTTATCTTTGTAAATATCGAATTTTTTTTTCTATTAACGACAGATCGTAAACACCGTGCTTTTCACTGTTTAACTAGTACTTAGAGGTTCGTTAGGTAATTTATAAATGAACGGAGAGAAAAAAAGAGAGAGCGAGAGAAGATGTAACGTTGCGAAAACATTGTATTATATAATTAACTTTTATATACCAATACTAAAAGTGTATGATGTCTGAATGAATTGATAAAACGATCGGGTTTTGACAAACTCGTGGCATACAAAAGCTTTGTATCGTCGAACTAACAAAATACCATTGGTGCCTTCGGCTTCGATAGAGACAAACTATATCTTTGTACTAGCTACAATTTTCTTTTTCGTTAATTTTTTTTTCACGAAGCGCTTAAAATACGTAATAACGTACTTAACTCTGCCTGACGTTCAGCCAACAATTAATCGTTCGAATGCATCCCTAAAATGCACAACTGCAACTCCAGGTTAAAAATCGTGCCATTTGTTACAACGAAGTTAAATCTTTATTAACCAATTGTTCAACTACGTTTAAATAACAGAAGACAACAAACAAAAGTCTCCTTTTTTATACTTCGAAATGTTTTATTGTTAAATCGTGTAAATGCAAATACAACACACGCAGTATTTAAATACAAAAAAACGAGTGTTAATCCAAATTGGAAGTTGGAGATGCCTCGAGACGTTTATACATGTAGATGTAGCCCAGTTCTTTCGGTGGATTCTCCGACAGTGCAACCTGCGAAAATATCCACACATTTTATTTTTAAAAAATAAAAAAAGAAGAATTCCCTCGATAAACTTCAGGTGGTCGAAGCGCTTCACTCTAGTCAAATGCCTACACACAACAATGTCCTTGCCTAGAAAAACATTAGTTGCCGATTAAAAATATTAGACCAACATATTCGTCCGTTTCGACTGAAGTTTTATCGCACTAGTATCGTAAATTACTATTTCGTTTTTGGGAAGTGTGCGCAGAAACGAACTTTCTCGCACTAGTGCGAGAAAAAAGGTACAGCATTGCGTTTGTACGCATGCGCAGTATTTTTCTCGCACACGATGCGAAAAAGTGACTTTCTGCGCTTCACAGGAACTGAAAGCAGGTTTTTACGTGCACGCGTTAGGAAAAAGTTTGTATAAAAGACTACAAATAAAGCACTCATTTGACTAGTGTGAAACGCTCCGACCTCCTCAATAAAATATTTCGTTCGAGATTTTTGAAATCTCTATTTTTTTTTGTACTCTTTTCCAATTATCAACAAACTTTTTCATCGTTGTATATGACCCATCGATTGTCCTTGAGTAGATGGCAGACGTAGTGCCCGACCATGGTCGAAGTGCCCATGTGTGATATAAATCCAACCAATTTGTAATCTGAAACGAAAATCGTGTGTTTCTTAATTCATAAATTTCCGTCTCTTGGCTACATTAGATATGAATTACAAGTACATTTCTGATCGATTAAGCACGTGCTTTTCAACGAAACAGTCGAATAATGTTACGGAATTGTTTCCGCAAAAAAAAAAAAAATTAGAGAATTGCGTTGATGTACTCACGGCCGTTGCCGTCTCTGAAGGAAGGTCCGGCAGGCCTGGCCACAGAATCCTCTTCCATCGGCGCCGCGGCACCGGTGTCGTCGCCTTGGTGGCTGAAAATCCAATCGACCGCTCGCTCGACGTTGTTGTCCGTAGCCTCGAGAGCTTTCGTCGCCTGCGCATCGGTGAAGCCCAGACTCAACAAATATTCCAAACTCGCTGGGGTTGGCACGAAAGCACTTTTGTCTGTAATTTTACGGATAAAATAGATATATATATTTTTTATAATAAATAAAGAATATCGAAATTTTTCAATATTCGTACGCGAATCGCGGAAGCTTCCTCAATTAACTCTTGACGAAGTTGAAACGATAGTTTCGATAAAAGTTACATTTTCAACAAACAAATTGTCGAGGCTCTAAATTGTGCATTCATTTAAAAAATTAATAATATTTCCCAAATATTCGTACTCGAGCCGCGAAATCTCGCAATTAACTCTTGACGAAGTAGAAAAAATAGTTTCGATAAAAGTTACATCTTCAACAAGCAAATTGTCGAGGCTCTAAATTGTGCATTCATTTAAAAAATTAATAATATTTCCCAAATATTTGTACTCGAGCCGCAAAATCTCGCAATTAACTCTTGACGAAGTAGAAAAGATAGTTTCGATAACAGTTAAATTTTCAATGCTCGACCTGCCGAGATTCTGAAGTCTGCATTGACGAATAAAATTAATAAAAGTTTACCGCTCGCAGGTTTAGCATCGGTGCCCGGCGGTACGAACGGATTGGCAAAATCCGAATCGCAAATATGCTCGAGTGCCCAATTCAGGGCGGCGCCGAGACTCTTGTTTCCCGTCAAGTAGAGAGCTCGTTTGCAGGCTTCCGGTGGAAAGCCCATTTTTGTGAGTTCGCTGAGTATCTCCTGATCGTACACAGGTGGGGGAGGTTCGGATTCCGGCAGCAATTCCTCGTCCGGTTGCAAGCCTCCGGCTCTCAACCACGTGAGATCCAACATGTCTGGCATCTCCACGGCGACGTCTAATTTAATACTCGTCCAGTCTTCTCTCATCGTGAATTTTTTTAGGTGTATTAAAAGATAATCGGGGAAAGTTGCCAGCCTCGTAATTCTGTAAAAAAAAATCAATACAACAACATCATCATGGATAACGATAACACAAATTTCTATGAAGTACGGCCAGAAGAGAATTTCGTACTTCGTAGCGGTGGTCTTGTCGTTCAGGGCAGTGCTGTAAAATTGCTCGACTGTTTCTGAACGAGCAAACGATTCGAGACAAGACAGAAGCTTTATGTGAGGCCTCACCGTCGCCACAGACTCCACCCTCTGTCCTTTACCTTCGGCTTCCTTCTTCTCGGCTTCGTACGCTGCTACCTCGTCCTACAATATTTCAACAATTAAATGTCGGTAAAAAAATAGTATTTTTAGGAAAATAGTATTATTAGGAAAATTATATTTTTACCAAATTCGGTTAAAAACATAAATAAATAAATAAAAATAAAATTAGACGAGCGATCAACGATTTAAAAAAGAATTTACCTTGTTCGTAGCTGCATCGAGGGGTATCGGCAGCGGCAAAAGATACTCGGGTCTGTGAGAGTACTTAACCTTTCTCGATCCGCCGCACTCGTATCGTTCCTCGACTTTGAATTTAAAACATTCGGCTGGATTTGTTCGGTTGACGCTGTGACGCTGCGAGTCAACGATAGTTCGGTGAGGCGAATGCTATTTTCTCGATAAAACGGTTATCGTCCAGAGAAAAAAAATCTTACGTCTATGATGTTTATAAGGTGAAGAAGAAATTCTTGAGCGTCCTGCTGCCGATTCGATGCGAATATTGGATTTCCGCGACCTATGAGAACTTTGAACATTCGTGGCGGAATACCCTGGCGCCCTTCGTCCTCCGTTCCGGCCGGCGGAGCGACTGAGTATTTACCCGAGATGAGTCCGTCTCCAAGTTTCGCCCTGAATAACAATCAACGAGACTTGAGCGAGAATTTGAATCGAACCACAACGAAATATCGAACATTTTTCGTATGATTTTTTAAAGAAAAAATTATACTTGTGACGATGAATCTACATTAATGAATGGTACTCAATACATAAAAAGCAATAATGGCCAATTTGCAAATGGATAGCCCAGTTTAGTCCTATATTTTCGGCGATCGGCGATCGGGTGCCTCGAACTCACATCTGGACGTTGAAATCGCTTGGCGGATCGTTATAATTTCCCTGAAATATCTCCGTCGCCGTATCGACGTATCTGCAAGAGAACGTACCTTTAATTCTTCGAGCCGATTCGACGAAACTCGCACAGTTTTAAAAGAAAACTCTAATTGTAAAAAAAAAAGTAAGAACCATCAGAACTCCAACGCAAAGAGAGAATTTTGCCGACCTTGTTATGAAGTCCGGTATCGCGAATATAGTTTGCATAACGCTGTTGAGATAGCAAGAGTTTCCAAGATTCGTGAGTCCCGTGTATCCTGGTCCGTAGATCGGTGTCAATTTGCTCGCGGCTTCCTGGAGCGCGACCCACTCGCCGAACTTTTGATTCAAGTCGAGCTCCAGCTCGATCATCGATTTGTCGGTTTTCTCCATCTGAGCGATGTTTATGCCCCAGTGAGCCAGGTGGACGATGAGGTTCGGATCGTCGACCATGTCGTCCTCGTCGTACGAGAATACATCGCCCTTTCCCTCCTTCGTTATAGTTCCCAATTTCACAGCCAGCGGATGACCGGTGGCTCGATAATGCTCCACGGCGTGATCGTTGCCACCGGTACCGTCGTAAAATTTGCGACCGCACAGTATCGTACCGTCGGTCAAATTCAACCAGAGATTCTGCGTCAAATCGCACTTGTCGCATTTCCAACCGCTCGGCGGTATCTTACGACTGTTGTCCAATTGCAACAGATTAGCGGCGTGTCTGCGGCGAAAAAAAAGAAAATATGTCAAGAAAATATGTTGAAGTCATTTTCATTATCTGTGATTTTTGTTACTGACTTTGTTATTATCTTTGCTTCGCCGTCCCAAGTTCCGGCCAAGCCTTCCATCTCCGCGACTTTGATTGCCGACTCCGCCTCCAAAACCGACGCAACGCTGAGTTTGACCTTTTGAAAACAAAGTTGATAGTCTTTTTATGAAAATAGTCTTTTTTTTTATGAAAATAGTCTTTTTATGAAAATAGTCTTTTTATGAGAATAGTCTTTTTATGAAAATAGTATTTTTATTGGCTGAAGGACTTCGGTCGATGGCCAATTGGTAGGACATTGGAGACTGAAGTTTGTTATGTATTAAAAACTGTTCTATGTTATGCACTGTCAATAAAATCACTACCACTAGTATTTTTATGAAAATAGTATTTTTATAAAAATAGTCTTATTATGAAAATAGTCTTGTTATGAAAATAGTCTTTTTATGAAAATAGTCTTTTTATGAAAATAGAAAGTAAAAAAAAGGGCTAGTTTTTACTTGTTCAGGCAGATCATCCTTGGGATAAGGAACCGAGGCAAAGCTCGGCAGTACAACGACTTTGTAAGTCTCCTCGTAGGTGTACTTTTGCTGATCCGGAGTAAAACCTCCTGGAGTACCTATGGCAAGACGAGTGATCTTCTTTGCCGGTCCGTCACCACGCTGCTCAGGCGTTATCTGCGGTATTGCATAAAAATGAATTCTCCGCAAGTCAAAGAATTGTTAAAAAAAAAAATTTTACCAACCTCTTTTTTGTCGCGTTTTATGTGAAGAAAAACATGATTGTTGGTAAGCACATAGTAGCGCTCAACATGTTCCTGACCAAATCCGAGAAAGCTAGTCAGACTCACGTACAAGCCAGTCTTACTCTCCTAAAAAAAAAAGAAAACCAAAACAAAAATGTACACATTTTTTTTTAAATTTTGCTGATGTCAATTTTGGAGATAAGAAAAAAAAACAAAGAGGACAAACCAACCGGAGTGTCAAAGGAGTAAACACATTCGTCCTTGTAAACCTTGTCGTTTCTCTGTACGATCTTTATGCCAGTCAGATATTTCGACAACTCTTCCATTTCCCCGCAACGTCTTACCGAACTGTCCCAAACAAATTCCTATCGTACACGGGCTTTGTTGAATTTTTATTTATTTTTATTATCCAAATAATGACAGAACTGTTTATCAGACAATCATCGCCAATAACCTTGTCTCGGTTCTCTCTCGACACTATCCGCCGGTTTTTCCTATCATACACCTCTCCACTGTTCCCCAGGATGATTTGCGTGATTCAAGAAACGATGAATCTTAACCGGAAGCTAGCTACGGGAGTCGAGCTGACGAACGTGCCGCACTTCTGGTCGGGCGTCTCGCGTTTTTAAGGGGGTTCGAGCGCTTCGCGCTAGTCAAATGAGTGCTACATTTTTTAAGGTCGTTGTTTGTATTACGACGGATGTCCTTAAAGTAGAAAAACATTAAACGCAACGGATTTACAAAAATATTAACTTGTTTTTGCTAAATTTCGAAAAGTTACATATTCGTTCAGATGTTTCAAAAAATAATCTGTAAATCTCTCCCGCTTTTTAAGCATCGCGGCTCTTACAGAGCTAAGTCTAAATAATTTGATATATAATGGAACAGACTCTGATTTAATAAAAGGTCATACGTTGAAATAAAATATTATTTTTTCACTGTTTTTCTATTGGAATTGATAGATCTCAGTAATTATGACGCTACTGTACTTGGATACTCGTCAAGGAGAAATCCGTTTATTGAACAAATTACATTACAAATAAAAATCCGCTATATAATCGATGGATGCCTTTTTAGGCATCCATCGATTATAGTGGATTGTTGCTTATTAACGGATTTCTCCTTGACCAGTATTCAAATACAGATGCGGCATAACTACTTAGATCTATCAATTGTTTAAGTCGTTTTCTACTTAGATCTATCAATGTTTTAAGTCGTTTGTACGAACGAAAATTTAGCGCTCATTTGACTAATGCGGCCGCCTTAAAGGCTGAGAGAGTTTCTCGATTGTCTCACCGAGTGGCCTCGTGACGCAAGCGAATCTTCCATCGAGAGAACTCCCGAGGGTGATACGCGTGGTGTTCAAGAGCTTTCCGTCTATCGCATATATATACACATCTATATAATTGTTAGTAACGATCGTTCAATCCAAGTGAAGTAAAAATGAGCGGAATCGTCAGAAACGCTTTGCGCAGCGGAGCATTAAAGAATTTAGTGTCTTCGCCGATCGCCGGCAGAACGACCACTGCGGCTCACAGCCAATTTTCTCGATCGGTCTGGAACATGTGCCACCGGCCCGGCAACGAGACCGTCGCGCCTATAACCACACTTAAGATTCACAGTCCTTCGGGCCTCTGCGGCTGCGGATGCACCAAGGGCGCCCACACCAAAGGTATTTCGAACATATTCTCATTATTGTCAATGATATTCAACACGAGGATTTCGAAAAATTTCACTCGGCTTTTTCGGGCCACCCCTCTCGCCCGCCCCTCCCCTCTTCGCCCCTCTCTTACTGGCCCTCCATTTTTTTATTTAATTTTATTTAATTTTATTTAATTTTATTTAATTTTATTTAACTTTATTTAATTTTATTTAATTTTATTTAATTTTATTTAATTTTATTTAATTTTATTTAATTTCATTTAATTTCATTTAATTTTTTTATTTCATTTCATTTTCATCTTAATTTTATTTATCTTGACTAATGGGAATTGCAGCTGAGAAGGAACTGGTGGAATTTCTGGCCGAGGAGATCGTGGCGGAGAAGAAGGCTCAGAAGCTGAAAACTATTCCCACGGACATCGAAGGATTCATGGTTTCTCTGGACGGAGCCAACGTCACGCTGGTCAAGAAAGATAGCGATGAAACGTAAGATTTTTTTAAACGTAATTTTTCGTGCTGAGAGCGTAATGGGAAATATTCTGATTTTTGTTTTATTTTATCTATTTTTTTTTCAGAATCACCATCACTTTCAATGTGAATCACACCGTGGACACGGATGCGGAGCCAGAGATGGATCCGAGGGAAGACAAACCCGACATCGGCGAGATGAAGAGCAAGCCAAATTTCTCCATCGACATCAAGAGAGGCAATCAGACTCTGGGATTCACGTGTTCCTTCAACAACGAGCCTGGAGCGTCCGGAGCTGACGAGGGTTACAGTGAGTTGGAAATTTTTTTATCCAATAGAAAAGTAACCGATTGGATACCAAGGTATTGAGTACAAAGTGACGCCTTGAAGACACTCTGATAATTAATCCTTGGTACATTGAAGCATCGCCGGTTCAAACTATTAGTTCATTGTCTCTTGAGAATGAATCAAGTCACTGGTTGATGCGACATTGTTTTTTCGTAACTAAATATATAATATATATAAAAATAATATGTTTATTATAATTATGTATGTATATAGAACAATTGAACGAAACAAAGTTTAGAGCGTAAAATCGAAAAAAATATCTGTTTTCGATAATTTGATTTTTTTACTTTTTTTTTTTAATCATCAGATGATATATTCGGACTCGACGAGATAACTCTGTATCAGGGAGAGCACAACGACAAAGTATACGCGGTCGCCGGCGAGGTGATCGACGGGGTGAGTTTTAGAAAAAAAAAAAAAATTGTTACTTAATCTTTTTCATTTTTCATTTTGTTTGAACGTGATTTATTTCGCATTGTTTTCAGTACTTGTACGATCTGCTCATGAACTATCTCGAGGAGAAGGGCGTGTCAAACGAATTCGCGGAGAAGCTGGTAGATCTCAGCACGAGTTACGAACACACAGCGTACATCAGCCTGCTCGAGGCTCTTTCCAAGTTCACCGCTGGAAAGTAATTCCTTTTTTTTTTAATGTATGTTTAATATAAAAACCCCGATTTTCATTTTCCATCATGTCTGTTAAAACGTTACTGTAATCCTAGGTGTAAAACAAACGTAACAGTTTATTCAAATATTCTGTTAATAAACGTGGCACTCAAAAAAAAATTGCGTTCATATATTAAATTATATTATGTTAGTCATTAAATTCTAATTCCAGTATAGTTCGACAGGAAAATCATTTTTAGGATACCACGCATTTTTCATCGCCTTCATATTGATTCATATTGATTCGTTGTAAGATATCAATCTGCAAAAAACGGTATTTATTGAGTCGTAAAAAATTACGCAATTACAAAAAAATTCCAGTATATCTTCGTAGACGTTTAAAATTCGTACTCATTTATTTTTCTCAATAAAATATGCACCGCGATAACCCGCACTGCAATTCACGTAAAATTAAATGTGACCTGGTGTTGTGCGATCGCTCGCGTTTAACAATTTGCACTCAACTTAGTCAAAATACACAAAAGAACTTCTACTTTTTTTTACGTAAAATAAATCTAAAAAATTGGATAAATTCGGACAAACAATAATTTGAATGAATATTAATAAATTTAGTATTAACTCTTAGTCTTATTATGTATACTCGGCCCCTTCACGACCAGTCCACGATTCCCGACGCTGCGCATGGGATCGAACGCTCGACTTCAGGATATCCTTACCAAAACCCGTTCCCGTCGATCGTGATGAAACTCGGACAGTTTGTCGAGATAAACACGTTGAGTGTTTGAAATTTAAAAAATTTAAAAAATTGATCGTGCATTTCGTTTGGCACCGTATACTCAAAGTTACGTAATTTTTTTTATGTGCAAAGGTGCAGAAAGCACTCGACAAAAATACTATTCATCAATTTTCGCCCTCAATGTCCGTTCACTCCGAAGAAAAAAACAGTCTAGGGCAGACTTTGTCAAAATTTGAATAAAATTCACGCTCGTGTTTTTAGTCCGAAGACGCGCACCGTTTATTTAGTTTCGGCTCTCCCGCTCGGTTCGCGATTCCCTCCGGCACATTGAGTAATTCGTTCGGCGTTAGTCAATCTCGTTTCTCCTCGCGATTCCGGCAAGGACATCCTCACGGTAACCAACGAATTTATTTATTTATAAAGTTGTAAAGTAAATTCAACAGGAACTCCGAGAAATGTCTTGGACGGCACTTCCGGTCGTTACTTCTTCTTCTTCTTGGTCAAGTTTTTGGCATCCTTCGTGCCGACGTTCCAGTAATAGAGCAACTGAGCGACTATGACAGCGTTCGCCGTCGTTGAGCAAATGTACATTATTATCATCGTCATGTCTCCAGTTTCCTGAATCGAGGTGAAGATTCTCGCGAGGGAGCCGAAGAAGAGCATGAACATCGTCACAGCGGACAATTGACCGGTGCTGCCGTTCTTGTAGTTCGTGTGCGCCTGCGCGAACTGCAATGATAACGTTAATTTTATCGCTGTTACAGCCGAATTATCGCGACGAATAATTTCAATAGCACTGATATAATTAAACTCACGTAAGCGGAAAACAAATTATATATGTGTGTTTTATACCTTGCTTATCAGAACGATGGGAATATTCAGAGTCTGACACGCCCACAGAACTTTCAAGGGCGTCAAACCGCTCAAAGCCGCCGTGACTATCGCTATGTAAGCAGCGAAAAACGCAGTCGCCTTCGCGGTGTCTCCATTGAAATGGAAAACTAACACGGCGATGGTCAATGTCTGCAGTCCCAAAAATACACCGTCACCCCAAGCGCTGAAAATTTTATTAAAAATTACAAAATTTTAATCAAAAAAATGTTTCAATTGCAAAATTACGAAATTTAGGAATTAAAAATTTACAAATTTACGAAATTTCGATATTACAAAACTTAACAATGCGTATGTAGGGTAAAATTACATGGTGGCCGTTTTTTCTCCGGAAAAAAATTCCCTGACTTTTCCCTGACTCTTCACTGACGAATTAAACATTTTCCCTGACCAAATTTCTAACGACTCCTATTTTTTAAAATTAACAATACAAATTAAAATGCCTAATTATTGTATTAATGTTTAATTCAATTTTTTTTTATCTTCCTAATTTTTTTAAACCTCCCTTTAATGTCCTTTTTATTTATTTGTAGAAGATTCGGGAATTGGTCAAGAAATTTACTTTTTCCCTGACCAATTTTGGAATTCTTTGACTTTTCCCTGATTCCCTGACCACGATTCATTTTCCCTGACTTTTCCCGGTATTACCGGTTTTCCCTGACCGCGGCTACCATGAATTAATTAAGTAATTGTGTTAAAATTACATAAAAAAACCTAAATTAATTAAACGGCTGGAATGGTTAAAAATGCGTTACCTGAATGGAAACCCGCTGACGAAGCTGTACGACACCATAGCGGTGATCGCAAAAAGATCCAACAGTACACTGATAACGTTTATCCCCTCGCTGCTTTTGTTCTTCAGGATTTTCAGTATCTGTGGCACTTTGACTGTAACCCACGAAGGAATGTAAATACAATTTTTTAAAATAGTCCTGAGATTTCGCGTAAATCGGTAAAACTGGCGATAATAATTGTATATTAATTCGTCAACTCACCGAGAAACGAGCCGGCGATGATTCCCATGCCCAGTCCCTTGCTGAGAGTCGCCTTGAAGCAGTCCACTGGAACATAATTGAAAACATTATCGTCCGCGCACATGCAGGACACGCGCGATCCGAAGAGTCCTTGAAACGCATTCATGCTCGAATATTCAAAGCTACCTAATCGCGATTTATAATTCGAGATTACGGTACAATTGCATAAAAGGATCGAAAAATCTATTTTGTATAAGAAAGTAACTTAAAAAAAGAAAAATAAATCATTTAGTAAAATAATCGCGAGGTTGACGATGCAATTCGACAAAAAGTCACCTACAAAGTCAGCAAGAGCGACCGTGTTTTGTCTCTTCCCTTACATCGAAAGAAGAGAGATAAAGCGTGAAAAAAGGTTTGAAATATCGTCGTTTTCCCGCGCTCGGGATTGACTGCGCGCGCAGGACTCTGCGAGCAGACGCGACGTCGATGGCAATTGCATTCGCAAATTGGAAAACG
This sequence comes from Ichneumoninae sp. B BG-2022a, assembly GCA_030522725.1. Classification (NCBI taxonomy): domain Eukaryota; kingdom Metazoa; phylum Arthropoda; class Insecta; order Hymenoptera; family Ichneumonidae; species Ichneumoninae sp. B BG-2022a. Next base: position 13,653 of record JAPYZD010001568.1, read on the forward strand.
AATTGTGGCACGAGCGAACGATAGAGCTAGTCGAGTCCTTATTGTCTTTTCCTTACCGTCCAGAAAATTGTAATCGACGAAGTATTTCTCGATACATTTTTCCGTAAAAATTAGCAATGACGCCTCCTTAACGAATTGGGCCATTTTGCCGGCGATTAACGGACACCGTTTCGTTTGTATGTCAAGAGTGTTTCTTTTCGTTCTTTGATGTTCTAACAAGAGCACGCCTTAGACGGAACGAAGATCGGTGGTTTCGTGCCAAGTAGCAATGCGCACTGTTGTGTTACTGGCGGAAACTGCACCACCGTCGTGACTTTTCCAACACGTCGACATTCCTCGCTAGGTCGGGCGCACGCGCTGCCCTCTCGCGGAGAGAACACCGAGCGTGGCTCAGTGTCGATTGACCGAGCGTGGATTGTAGAGTGTTTCGAAGGATCCTCTTATTTGGAGTCGTTTTGACTATTTGGGTTGATTATATTAAGTGACAAAATATATATATCTGTTCATCATGACCATGGCAATGTTGCAACGCCGGGCGAACGTGAGTAGTGATTTTTTTTTTTATCTAAACATTTTGTAAGGCCGAAGGAACTTTAGACGCGTTTACATAACCTTCAAGTTTGCTTCTCGATAAATAATAACAAACTTCGATAATTATGTTTATGTTATTAAAATAATAATGTCTATTAGACGAATGCGATGTAAATACATCGCATGTAGATACGCAAATACATACCTTAAATTGTTGTACTTTTTTTTTAGGTAAGGCTGCCGCCGGAGGTGAACAGAGTTTTGTACATCAGAAACTTGCCTTACAAAATAACGGCTGAAGAGATGTACGATATATTCGGAAAATACGGAGCCATCAGGCAAATCAGGGTGTAAGTGTTTTTTTTGGGTGAGAATCGGCTTAAGACTGGTAGTTTGAAATACTCCGGAAATTTGGAGAAATCTTTTACCAGTTTTTTTGCTTCTAGTTCAGTAGTCCATTTTACCCCAAAGGGATATTTTATTTTATTTTTATTTTATTGACGGAGTAACTGCTTTATACAGAACTTAAAGTGAACTGAAAACTTGAACTATAAAATTTGAATTTACGATCCTGCATAATACATAATAATGACTAATGTTTTTTGTTAAAAAAAATCAAATATATATAACTATAAGAGACAGACCTTAGGAAAGACTAATGAAAAACTTAATCAAGAACCCAAAGATCTGATAGATAGCATCTGCTTTGCCAAGGCTACTCTTCCTTATTTTTATTCATATGTTAGTATTTTGTGCAGTTTGTGCCTAATATCCTAAGTCTTAAAACATCGAGGCATATAAAATTTGAATTTACAATACTACGACCAACATTTGTTGTTTAAAAAAATATATCAAATATATATAAACATAAAAGAAAGACTAATGAAAAACTTAATGAAGAACGTTATGATCTGATAGACAGGATCCACTTTGTTAAGACTACTCTTTCGATTCATATCTTAGTATTTTGTGCAGTTGTGCCAAATTGTTCGGATCCAGTACTCCATTTTACCCCAAAGGGATATTTGATTTTATGCAGCGGCTGTCTAAAATCAGGCAGGTCATGGTGAAAGTATTTATTTTCGCGGGAATTGTCTTACGGCGAGTAGTTTAAGAAATCTAAAAATTTGAAAAATTATACACAATTTTTTTGCTTCTAATCCCGTAGCCCATTTTACCGCGTAAGAGAATATTAGATTTTGTGCGGTCGGTACCTAAAACCGAATTGTATCAAAGGTATTCCTGCCAATTATTGACGCAACGCCCGTTTGTTTTCCAGAGGCAACACCGCTGAGACGAGAGGCACGGCCTTCGTCGTCTACGAGGACATATTCGACGCGAAGAACGCTTGCGATCACCTGAGCGGCTTCAACGTCTGCAACAGATATCTCGTCGTTCTTTACTACCAGAGCAACAAGGCTTTCAAGCGCGTCGACGTCGACAAGAAGATGGAGGAGATCGACAAATTGAAGACGAAGTACAATCTCAGCGACGAAAAAAAATCATAACTATAAACCCAATATTCGCGAGACTCGTTCGTCCTCTCCGTTGGATCTCCGCTGTACATACAGTTTTTACTAAGAAACAAAAAAATATCCGTAATTTACGATAAAGACTCTAGATAATTAAGACACAAATTTAATACAACAATAATAAGAAGAAAAAAAAAGTTGAAAATTGAAATTTTCATTACGCTTCCTCATCAAAGTATAAAGTTGAAAGTTGAAATTTTTGTAACACTTTCTCATAATATCCACTTATTTGCAAAGCTTCGTCTATGAGAAAGCATTTACTACATTTTTGGCTTCCTCATAGATGAAGCTTTGCGAAAAGACACTGCGTTGTCGAGCAATTTAATCGATTTAATTAAAATCTCGTCGCAATCCAATCCGAACGAAATTTCGACAGCTTCGACGTTTCCCCGTTCGCGGCAGCACCGTCAGTAGCGAGCGGTGCCGTCGCGCGCGAACCTGTGACGCAACAGCCGTCTCGGCAGCGAGGCCCACGGGCATTTTCGCTATAAACAATCCTCTCCCTCTCGCGCACGTGAGAGAGCCTCGGTGTCGCCGCACCGACGCTCGCGAAACTTGCAGTCGCGCCGCAAGATTCGATTTCAATGGAAAGCGAAACCAGCGAGACAGTGCAGAGTCTGTTGTCGTGTGCCGAGGGTTAAAAAGCGAGCGGGGCGTCGAGGGGTTCGCCGGCGGGGCGGGGCGGGAGGGGGAACATTAAAGTCTCAAGACACCCGTTATCGTTGCATTCGTCAAGGCTATCAGCAGTGTCGAACGAGCGTCGCTCGAGCGCCGGCCGAAAGGGCGAACGGAGAGTAGTTTTTCTTTCAGAGAAACACACAAACGAGCCAAAAAAAAAAAAAAAAAAAACAAATGTCATACGAGTGTTGCGGGAACGGCGAGGTAGGAGCCGGTGACTCGCTGGCTGCGTCCTTGAGCGTCGTCGGGCGACTGTTACGTCTGTTCTACGATCACGTGGTCGACCGCACGCCGAGCCTCGAATCAATCGCCGAAAGCTACAATCCTATTTTCATAGGCATATTTTTTTTCATCGCCGTAATCGTTTTATCTCCGATTCGAGCCTATCCCCGCATTATCGCGAGACGCATAGTGACCTCTCTCTCGAAGTTTCGCGATTGGCTAGTTTCGCGTGGGCGGAAGCCTATTGGGGAAGGTACGGGTGAGTCGCCGAACGAGTCGGCGAAAGGTCCAGCGCGTGGCGCCGAGCCTCGCGGCACTGGCAGTGCTAGCGCGTACTAACGGAAACAAAATAAAAAATAGTGTGTTTTGTCTTCTCGGGCGTGTTCAAAAAGGGCCGGTGCGTATCGTCGATCCAATCGAGGATGTCCCGTCGGTCGAGGCGTTCGGCGATCGGCGATGAGGCCGCGGCGTGTTTTTTGGCCGCGCGTTTGATTGGGCGGTGAGAGGAGAGGCGCGCTGCAGCGTCCGGACGGTGTTGTCGCGAGACGAGAGGCGAGTGAATGAACGAGAGAGACTGTCGCGGAGATCAGCAGAGGCGCAGACACAGCGACGGGAACGGAAACGAACGGTCGCCAGGGGGGATGAGACGGCCACTGTGTTGTGGCGACGGCCAGCTGCTTGCTGCCTTTCGATCCGCGAAGAGGTGGGTGTTCGCTTTCTCGGTTTATAACCTAACGCGTCTGTTTACTACTATGTTGCGCTCGTGTGTATATATATGTATGTATATATATATATATATATATATATATATGTGTGTGTGTATAGCGTTCGTGCGACGCGGCCTCGAGGCCACGGGCGATTTGTTTGTTTTGCCACGACGCCGCGGACGAGCCGACCGGCGTTTGCGATATACTACCTTATCGGGAAAACATGGCATCGCGAGCCTATATATATGTGTCGTTGGTCCAACCGACAGACGAGAACCTTTAAGGTTGAATGACAAAATGAATTAATCTTCGCAAAGGTCGATCGATCGGATTATCTCACCTTCTTAGATATATTTTCGTTTTCAACTTTTGCTTGGTATTGAAATAGATTTAAAAAATAATAAGATAAAGGAAAACAAATAAATAAAATTTTTGCGGTATTCACTAGAAAGGTTCCCTATAGAAATTATAGTTGTTCGAGAATTCGGGGCTACGACTGATGTATTTTTTATACGAGATTAAAATAATACGAAAATAAACGAGGTTATAATAATAGTCCTTTTGTGTGCAACTTTTTAGCCCGATAGCTAAAAACTCGTAAGAGCTAACGTGCGCACACATCTTTTTAGCCAAGTTCAAAACCGTGTAAAATTTTAATGACGGAGAACATCCTGCTAAAAATATACCCAAACATTGAGGATAGAACCGTCTACCGATCTTAGGGTCGAATCTTAAGACTTTAGTTTGAACTGAAGATCGCAGTTCGGCGCGAACTTCATTGCATGCTTAAGTTTGATCTTAAGTTCAAACTAATGTCTTAATCCTCTATAAGTCCCAGCGCCCGAAGCCATACCGAAACGGGACTAGCGGCCGCGGAGTGGGGGCGTTGCTACGGTAGCGCCCAAGAGTGGGGATAGAGGTGCGGCTTAAAATTCGATCTTTAGAAATTTCAGCTAATGGCTCAAGCCATTCTGAAGTTACAGTTTCAATTTTTCGGGTCACACACACACATTTTTTGGAACGTTCCGAAGACGTTTTCATTATTTCAATTCAAATCTCGACAAAACAAAATGTTCATGGAAACGAAGCTTCCTCTATGAGAAAGTAATAAGAAAAAAATTAATAAACGTAAAATAAATTTAAGAAATAAAAAATGAGATAAATTTAAAAGGTCGGAGTTCGTAGAGTCGCATCGATCGTCGGAATGTTATTATGTTCCAAGCGCATCGATGATCGCGTGTTTCGTTGGGCGCGATAGAGGACGAGACTGTTTCTCTAGATAAATTCTATCAGCATTCATGAGCACTTGTCGCCCGCGTAATGTACAATGACGATTCTATTACAATAAACCGACTTTATAGCTCGTGTAATACACGGATTGTTTATCCAGGCCTCATACTGCCACACGGGTCAATCGCCTTTTCCTCGTCATGAATACCAATGATCTTGATCTACGCCCGAGGCTCGATGACTTGTCGCAATGAAAATTAACGAAAAAAATAAATAAATTAAATTGACTTGTTTTTTTGTTTCCTCTTTTCAGACGGTGCGCTCTTGCGACGTTCCTGACGCGGACCAATGGGGTAAGCTTACACATTTCTTCAAAGTAACTTAAAATAATAATAATAATAATAATAATAATAACAGCAATAGTAATAAGTTTACTTTTGAGCGATCCTCGTAGACTATCTGATTGTCCTAGAGCACGAGGTGTCGCATGCTTCAAAGATTTAACTACGTTTTTATTGTTTCGCTACAGTTTCTCGTAAAATGTTAAATAATCTAAGCGTTATTTTTTGGACATTTTTTTGTTTTTTTCCACGATGTCGACAATCGCGTGCCTGAAAACAGTTATTCTGAGGTTTTTTTTGTTTTTTTTTTTACGATCTCCGAACGAATTCGTATCGACTGCCCATTGTTCGGGCTCGTCACTCGACGGCGCATGCGCGGTACAGAACTATTACCATAGCCCGTGTCTCGAGCGCTCGCGGCGATTCCTTCGAGCGACGGCTCGAGACTAAGATCTCGTCGATAAACAAATTTTTATGTCTATTCCCGCTCACTGTTGGCTCGCTTATCGTCTATCGAAAACGCTTCCTGGCGAGGCAAGACGGTCGAGCAAATAAATCGGATGCGGAGACTCGAACAGATTAAATCTGAATTAGAATCGCCTCGCGTCGCGCGGTAGTGACCTGGACTTTGCCAAACGAATATCATTATTTTTTTTTTGTATTTTTTTTCTCTTTCTTATCGTACAGCCGCTTCGCGGACGGACTTTCAGCTTTTTATCGAATACCGGCGATCGCTCGAGTGCCGGGACAACTTTCCACCACGTCGTTCTGCCACGATCACTTCTTTTTTGCTTCCGCGTTCGTGACACTTTCGCATTTCGATGTCGACGCAGTCGGGGAGGGAAATTTGAGAACGGGGATGACATACGCGCCTCAAGTTCGCGATACCTTCGCTATTTAAGGATACATCATTACCATAAGTCGTTTCTTTTCTTCGATCTTGATGAAATTTTGCGTTTGTTGGTCCAGAAAAATACGCTGAAAGTTTTGAATTGATAAATTTGACAATTGTCAAATTTGACAATTGTTAAATTTGATAATTGTTAAATTTGACAATTGTTAAATTTGACAATTGTTAAATTTGACAATTGTTAAATTTGACAATTGTTAAATTTGACAATTGT
>JAPYZD010001569.1:0-22410 GCA_030522725.1 Ichneumoninae sp. B BG-2022a
GTCAAATTGATTTTTGGTCAAATTGATTTTTGGTCAAATTGATTTTTGGTCAAATTGATTTTTGGTCAAATTGATTTTTGGTCAAATTGATTTTTGGTCGAATTGATTTTTGGTCAAATTGATGATTTTTTTTCGTATGCTGAATAAATCATTGTTAGGGTTGCAGGAGCTCGATGGTCAGGGACGATCGCGGAGAGGTATTTTACGCCGAGCCGACCCGTCCGAGGCAGCAAAAGCTCGTGTTCCGCGACCACAAGGACTGCATCGAGACGGACGTTTATGTTGAAGGAAGAAACCTGTCGCCGAGCACGCGGGGGCCCGACGAGGCCTATCCTTCGAGATGCTCGAGTCCGAAGCTGTATCAATCCGAAGAGACGATTCGCGAGGAAGAGGAGGATCGCGAAGTTACCAGGATAACGAGACTATGAGATCTTCGGGGTCGTGCTCATCCCACGTCGATCCGTATCATCGTAGTGTACAAAATAATTTAAATACATAGGTGTATATTTTACAGTATCCGCGCTTCGTCGAACTCGATAGCTTTTCCCAAAGCTTCTCGTACGGGTCGCCCTACTTCGGGTGAAAATTATTTGTTTGACGGGTACGCAGCAAATAATGATTTATTTGATGGAAGGAAATATTTATTCGATTCCAATAAATATTCTATTTTAATTAAATTTTTTACGTTATTACGTAACGTAAATTAATTTAAATTAAATTTTCCGTACATAGGAGAGGCCGGGGCAAAATGGACACAAGGAACAAAATTGGAAGGTTAAGAAAATGTAATTAAATATTGCTTTTTATTAAGTTTGTTATTCTGAGTGTGGGACGTTATTCTCGCCGCAATATTTCAAGACTGCTCGAGGACTCGAACAGGAGGATTGCGGAGTGGCCAGGACGAGACTGAGATCATTGTCGTCGCGCTCATCCCCGTCGATCCTTATTATCGTAGTTTGTACAAAGTAATTTAAATACATAGACGTATATTTTAACCGGTATTACTCCGGAGCTTGTCTTCGGACTCGTGTTTACATCCCTCGTTCGCAAACGGGAGCCGTAGATACCCGCGCAAATCGGGTTTCGTCGGACGGGAGAGGGATTTTTTGCAAATGAGATCGACCTACGAGGCGCAGACGCTTTTCTCTCGACGAGATAAATCCCTTTGGGGTTTTCGTCCCGGCGACGGAAATTGCGTTGTCTATCGGTAATTTTGCAATCAGGCCCCAGGTGCGACCATCCGCGCGTACCGTGCGCAGAAGAGCGAATCCCACCAGCGTGGTTGCCTCATTTTCCTCTCACCGCCGCTGCCATCCGCGGCTCCCTCCAACCCGATAGCTTTTCCCAAAGTTTCTCGTACGTGTTCTCCCGCCTTCCGATGGGACGTTCTCGAAGCGATATTTCAAGACCAGCCGAGCAGCTTCGGATCTCGATATGGTGCATTTTTCAATGCACCGCAACCGATATAGCGTAACTCGCGCTGTATCGCTCCGGCAGGGCCGCGGCCACGGCTGTTGGACCGTCGCAGTCGATATAATTACTTCCACACGATGAGCGACTGTAAGGGTCGGCGGGTACGAGGGTGCCTGTCCAGCGGCGATAAGCCGTTCGGCGTCTACCGAAACAAATCGAAAAGTGCGCTGACTCGTAAGAATAGGGTACCAGGGACGCGCACAAACGCAACCGGTACGCTTTGTGGGGCTGCAGGATGAAATTTTCCGTATGTAGCTGAGGCCGGGGCAAAATGGGCACAAGGGACAAAATTGGACAGTGAAACATTTTTTTCGGATTTCTAGAAACTCTTCTACACGAACTTTGATAATTTTCTTCTCTGTGACTCGACACTTACTGCGGGGAAAAGAATTCTATTCGTTGACGAAACAAAACTGTCCAGTTAAAAAAGGAATAATAATAATAAAACATTTTGGAAATTTGTCGACGGGAAGTTCTTTGTTACACCCAGAAAAAAAATTTATTTGACGGCCACCCTTTATTAAGATTAAGTAACTATTTACTTAATTTAAATAAATATTTATTTAAATCAAATAAATACTTTTACTTAATCTTAATAAACGGTGGCAGTCAAATACATTTTTTCTGGGTGTAATGTTACAAAATGTTATTTTAGTTTTTTGGTAAACAGTCTATTTGAAGCTGCGGATTCGAACGGTTCTCGTTTCTTCCCCGTTTTGCCCCATCCCCCCTCCGGATGAGCCCCATACGCGAACCCCCAGGAGTTCTCTGCGCAAGTGCCTCGAAAAGTCCTTCCGTATCCATGGGGGTAACCACGGACGGAAGCTATAAAAGGTGATGGTCCGAGGAACGATTTCCCCAGTTAGAATGAAAACCTTAGAGGACTCGAGGTTCCCACGGAGAGTGGATCATCTTAACCACACCTGACAAATAATTTCCTTAAGATCTTTAATCCCCGCGGCATCGACGAGTAACCGACGATAAATCTCACACAACAACCGTGCCGTGCTATAATGACTCTGGAGAACCTGAAGGACTCGCGGTTCATGCTCGTCACCGTCGTTTATCTGAGCCTCTTCCTGGATAACGTTTTACTGACGGTGGTTGGTGAGGCGACAAAAAAAAATTCCAAAAAAAAAAGATCAAAGTGCGATAACGAAGCAAAAGAAATGTAAAAAGCGATTTTGTTTTTAGTCCCGATAATACCGGACTATCTGTGCAGCATCGCCGACAATTCGACCGGCGTCGCCGGCAAGGATGACGACGAGAACGCTCGAGTGGGTTTTCTTCTAAGCTCGAAGGCTGTCGTGCAATTAATATTGAATCCCGCGGTCGGGAGTTTCACCGGCACGACCGGATACGCCGTGCCGTTGTTCCTCGGCAATCTGAGTCTTCTTTCGGCGGCCTTGCGTACGTATGAAGTGGGAAGATCATTTGATCGGTGCGACGATACGAATTATTAAGGAGGGAGTCTCGCTGCGCGCTGACTTTGCATAAGTTCAACAACAATAAGAAAAAATTGCAAGTACTTCTTGATGGTGTAAAAATCTGAAAAAATCATGTATACTAAAGGTACTGAGAAGACTTGATGAATTTGTTAATAACATTTTACAATTATTATTATGCAAAATTAATCTTCTCAGTACCTTTAGTATACATGATTTTTTTCCAGATTTTTACACCGTCAAGAAGTACTTGCAATTTTCTCTTATTGTTGTCGAACTTATGCGAAGTCAGCGCGCAGCCAGACTCCCTTCTTAATTTCCATTGCAGTGTTCGCCTTCGGACAAACGTACGAGCTTCTGTTCCTGGCTCGGAGCGTCCAGGGAATATCGTCGGCCTGCATAGGCGTTTCCGGTATGTCTCTGGTGGCTTCGCAGTATCCGGAAGAGGACGAACGCTCGAAGATAATGGGATTCGTTCTCGGAAGCATCGCGCTCGGAGTCCTGGTCGGTTACCCGATCGGCTCGATACTGTACGACGTGGAGGGAAAAATGGCACCTTTTGTACTCGTGTCTTTTTTAATTCTCGTTCCTATCAGTGAGTTCCGAAAAAATATTTTTTTTGCATTATACTTTCGATGAGTTTGGAAAAAAAATTATATTAAATTTTGGATTGTTCGTACTCGATTGTATTTTTTTTTTTGCAGGCTTGCAACTCTTCGCGCTGGATCTGCGGCCGAAAGCCAAATCCGAAGTAACTAAATCAACGCTGTGAATATACGTGTGAAGTTGTAATGTCAGAGTTCGGCGATGAAATTTTTATTGATTCGGGAACATTGATTTGCAGACAGTGGTGAATTCGACGGGTTGGACGAAGCTGATTTGTCAGGGGAAGATCCTCATAATAGCGGGGGCAATATGGTCCTCGACATCGCCGATGGCTATACTGGAGCCCTGTTTGCCCATCTGGCTGAGGACCCACTTAAAACCAAAGGTAGTCGCGGTTTAAAAAAAAAATAAATGAAAAAAACCTGCCAGTCAATTTGTGTAATTTTTTATATAAAGTCTCCTTTGTTGTTTCCTTGATCGGCTTTTCTTTTTGCCACTTTACTCTAATCATTGGAATTTATTTCACATTTTAGTTACTTATTATTTATTCATTGTTTATTTTTGTCTTTACTATTTATTTATTATTTTTGTTTGCAGAAATGGCAACTGGGAACCGTGTTCATTCCGGACAGCGTCGGATACCTAATAGGAACGAATTTCTTCGGAGTGATAGCTTATCGTTACGGTCGTGTTAAAACGGCTGTATTGGCAATGTGCCTGGTAGGAGTTAGCCTAATCCTGTTACCCTCTGCGACTACGATGTCCCAGCTGATAATACCGCACCTGGGTATGGGACTCGGGATAGGGGTGGCCGATGCGGCTCTCGTACCGCTGCTCGCCAGCCTCGTCGATCAGGATGGGAACTATGGTCCAGTTTACTCGATACAGCAGGTTGCCGTCAGTCTCGCTTACTCCCTAGGTAATATCGCGTACCGATAAAATATAAATTGCTTGTTTATTAATTTTCATTTTTTAAAATTCATGGAATTTTTTGTTTATATTACTATTTTTTTAAATTAACTTTCATCCACCTATCTTCTATACGCGAGAAATTGAATTTATCGATGAAATGAAAACTGCTAGTTTATTGATTTGCATTTTTTTAATGCATAGAATTATTTGTTATTATTATTATTAAAAATTATCTATTGCAGGCGAAAAATTTGTTTTATCGATAAAATAAAAATGACTTGTTTATTAAATTTTATTTGAAAAAGGCATGGAATTTTTTATTATTATTATTATTTTAAATTAAATTTCCTCCACTTATCTTCTGCACCCGAAAAATTGCTTTTTCAGGTCCGATAGTGGGCAGTGAGCTGGTGCGCTCGATAGGGTTTCCATGGATCATGAGAATCGTTGGTCTCATAAACATAGCGTACTGTCCACTTCTTGCTTACCTGGCGATCGAGAGGAAGAAACCCCTAGCCGTCGAGGAGAGCAAGGAATACAGTTCGATCGAAAAATACAAACCATCAACGAGGTATCAGAGGTTTCACGACTCGGACGACGAGCTCTGAGTGCAACATTAATTTTTTTCTTCTTTTACGCTCTCCGAGTCGAACATAAAATTCGAGAGTTCTTATCGATCTGTAAATCTTCACTTCGAACGTATTTTACCCTGTGCATTTCTGTATCGCCGAGATATACATATTATATTCGAGGAAATAATAATTGAATTGAAAAAAAAGTGAACTTAAAAAAAAATTGACTTGAAAAAAATTGATATAAAAAAAAATTGAATATCAAAGTGCCAAGAGGGAGGGTATAAAGTATCGAGAATGCCCTGCCAGTCCCTTGCCTTCGTCTCCCTTCGGTGGGTTATCGAATCGTTATTCGAAGTGGATTACCCGGAAGGGACGTGAGGCGATATACAAAATAGGGAACGGCGGGGCAAAACCGACCATCATCAACTTTTTTTGCGGGACATAAAAAAAAGACCCACCTGGAATGGAGGACAGCAGTTCGTTTTGCCCCGTTCTATTATATATATAGGTACATAAAAACTTCTAGCACAGTCTACCGATGTGTGAGAGGTTTTGTGCGCTCGTGTTGCAACCCTCAAGATCGTCGGCTCTCCATCGCTCGCGGTAAGTGGCCGGTGTTCATAACCCGTGGTCATAACAGCCGCGCACGCGAGCGATGTTTATGGAGCTCTTATATAGCGTCCAAGTATACCTAATTGGAATCGCTAATCGCTTCAACTACCCGGAAAGAGTCTCGAGAGGTCGCCCATGGTTTTAACAAACTGGTGTCTTGACCGACCAATCGATGATCTATCGATCTTGCCTTTAATAAAACTCTCCTATTATTCTGATATAGTAATGAAAAAATTGGTCTACAAAATATTTTTTATAAGATACTTGAAAATGTGATCCTACATGCCGGTATTGATTATTTTAGTATTCAAACCAGAATCTTAGTTTCCCCCCTGGCCGATCTTATTTTCCTCGAGAGAAACCTTTTACCTTTTTTTTAAATCCAAAGATCCATCAAATCATTTTTAAGTGATCTTATACAGGTATTGATTATTTTAGTATTTAACCAAAAATCTCGGCTTCCCCCAAGCCGATCTTAGTTTCCTCGAGAGAAACTTTTTACCCTGTTTTTTAGGTCCAACGATCGACTAATACTTTTTCACGTGAACCTATCCCGGTATTGATTATTTTAGTATTTAAGCCAAAATCTTCGCGCCCCCCCGAGCCGATCTTATTTCCCTCGAGAGAAACCTTTTACCTTTTTTTAGATCCAAAGATCCATTTTCCGGGATGATGTTTTCTCAGAAAACGAAGTCTCATCTGTGGGTTTCATCAGCCAGCGATGCTGCGCGGATAACAAATTACAGCTCGGTTGCGTCGTCACTCGAGATACTGCGCGCTCTCGTATGTCTGACGGAAAAGCTCCTTTTCCACTTAAGCTCCGACCACGGATTTTCCCCCTAGGTTATTATCTCGTGTTAGTAAAAAAAAACCGTATATAATAAGAATAATAATAATAATAATAATAATAATAATAATAATAATAAAAATAATAATAACTAGAGAACCGTGGTGACCCTCCGGGTGTCTCGTTGGACCTCGGAGGGTGCGACAACGTGACGGAGAAGTGCGGAAAATTTTTTTGAGGAGGAAAAAGGGTGGACGTCCGCGTTGCTCGAGGGTGGAAGCAAGTGCGACGCGACAAGATTCGACCCTCCGGGAAAGAGATAGGGTTCCTTGACGTTAACTGCCGCGACAAAATTCCCCGTTGCCGTTGCGGTGCTCACCTCAACGGAATTAACTAAAGCCCCCGGCGGTACGTCGGCGGTCCGTCGTCCAATTAGAATTTCTAATTGCCATCATGCATTAGTCACAGAGCGCGGCGGCACATCACCCGCCACCGACACTTCCATAAACGAATCTCGTAACCGGGTAATAAAAACGAAAAAGGTTTGCGCATTCAACGACCATGAATTACACAAAAAAGCGTTCACAATTTTGCTTTCTAATTGTACCTTTTTCTTCTCGGGAAAAAAATTGTTTACTAAAAATATAATTGAAAATTGTACAAAAAAAATAAAAATAAAAATTGTGGACGTTGGCGGACGAGAAATGTTTTTCAAAGCTTTAAACCGTCGCTAACGTGGACGAAATTTTGCAGGATCACCGAATTCAATCCCATACGAAAAAGGAAATGGGTAATTGATAATAAACTTATTATCGATTTCACACCCGACACTTCCATAAACGAATCTCATAACCGGATAATAAAAAGAAAAAGGTTTGCGAAGAATTATAAAAAAAATATTCACAATTTCTCTCGATAATTTTAACATTTTGTAAAAGTAAAAAACCCGTTTTTCGTAGAAAATTAAACACTATAAAACTAACAAAACAAAAAAAAACTAAAATTGAGGACGTTTTCAGACGAGACACGTTTTTCCAAACGTACAAACCGCCACTAACGCGAATCGAATTTCGTCGGGTCACCAAAATCGATATCTCCCGATAAGAAATTATAATTAATAATAAACTTGCTATCGATTTCGCACCCGACACTCCCACAAACGAATCTCATAATCAGATAATAAAAAAGAAAAAGATTTGCGAATTCAACGAACATGAATTATCTAAGAAAAGCTCCACAATTTTAGTTTTGTTTTCGTAAAAACCTAAAATAAAAAACCTCCACAATTTTGCATTTGTTTTGGTTAAAAAATAAAAAATTGTATAATAAAAAAAAAAGATGATGGACATTCGTGAACGAGAGATGTTTTCCCAAACGCGCAAACCGTCGCTAACGCCTATCGAATTTCACCGGGTCACCGGATTCGATGGGAAGCGAAAAAAAAATTGCATAATTAATAATAAACTTATTATCGATTTCGCACCCGACCCCGTTCGGCTGCGAGAGCGTCATCCGATTATCAACTGCGTCGCGCCGCCCGAGTTTTCCCTGCCAATTTCGTAATTCGCTTGGGTCCCCGTGTACGCTCGTGTCCAAATATTTGCACGAGCGAGCCCTCAAAGCGCGCTCCAACGTAGCGCGCACTGTACGACGCATAAGTGATTACGAGCCCCCGTAACCCTCACGACAGAACGAGCCTACTAGGAAACCTGCGAAGCGGATAACAAAGGACGAAAAAAAATGAGAAAGAAAAAATGAAAAAAAAAAAAAAAAAGGAAGGGCGCGTTTAATTATTGCGCGAGAAGCGTTACAGCGTGGAGTTTTCCACCGGAGGTCCGGCTCGGAGAGCGAGAGAACTCGCGCATTAATATGACATTTTCAGAAAGGGGGAGATGCTTCCCTCCTGCTCGGGGCAGCCCTCCGGGGCCTGAATAAATTCCTCGTCTCTGAAAGCCGTTCTATTTCCGTAGCTTTATCTCGGGCTTTCCTCCGCGGCCCCGCTCCGTATCATTTGATACCGTTGTACGGAAGACGACCGGCTGCCCCGTACCCGCAGTGTTTTCTATTTTGCTCTTCGCCCTATGCCCTCCGACTGCGCCTCTCTACCCTCGTACAAGCGCGCTCCGCTCATCCGACGGTCTTACATGGAATATTACAGAGATCCATCGGTCACGCATTCCTCGGCGCATGAGCGACGAGCCAATTCCGAAGAGGAATTGATGGCATGGAAGTTAGCAACGTCCCTCAAACTAAAGGACTGACAGCCGTCGCTTTACGCACGCTTTCCCGTCGACACGATAATAGAAACAGCAATTCTTTTTTTAGTAAAAGAAAGTGTTTTATTTAAATCATCGTATTAATGTATTGTGATGACATAAATAGTCATTTATTAAAATAGAATGAAACTCTTCGAAATGACACTATTATTATTGTGATAATACGAACATTATATTATATTGTATTTCAATCTTTATATTAATGTATTATGATGATATAAATAGTCATTTATTAAAATTGAATGAAATTCTTCGAAATAACATTATTATTATTGTGACAATACGAACATTATATTATATTGTATTACCGCACTGCTGTGAGAGCAACTTCGCTAATTTGCGTGCCACATGAAAGGAATTGGCCAATTCCGAAGAAGAATCGACGGCACGGAAGTTTGCAACGCGCCTCAAACTAAAGCATTGACAGTCGTCGTTTTACGTGTGCTTTCCTAGCGACACAATAATATATATATATATATATATATATATATATATATATATAATAGAATTGAATAGAATAGCGAAGCTTTATTCGTGTCCCGAGGCAAAGCCCCCTAAGGACACCGTGCTCGCCCATATAAATACTGGTAACAAAGGCAAGGCGCAGCAAAAAATAATACAATGAAAAATAACAGACCAAAGAAAAAACTTAACTATATAACAACAAAAGATTTAAACAAAAGTAATACAGTATAAAAAATTACAGAACATAAAAATAAAAAATAGTAAGTTATTCAAATTAAATGAAATTGTTAACAACAATTTACAAATAATTGTATGTTATTGTAATAATAATAGAAGTGTTATGTTATATTGCGTTACCGGCTCGCTATGAGGGCAACGTTGCTAACTTCCGTCCCATACGAAAGGAATTGGCCGTGTCGTTCCCAGTTCAGACCGCTTCTATTCCTATACCGAAGACTCCCGATAAATAAGCGCCTCGGGGGGAACATTGTGCGGCTTCCGAGGAGGATGCTCCTCCGAGATAGCCAGTATGCCCCGGTAGGGGATGATCCAAAGGGTGAATCGCGCCTGACGCGCCCGAGGGCTAACGTCCAATGTGTGCTTCGAAACGGATTCGGAGCTTCGAGCCATTCACTTTGAATCACGACGAAAATTGGCCAAAAATTCATCGGCTTTTCCCCTGGACTTTTTGAGGGGGCTAGAAAATGTTCGATAAATTCGCCCAATCGCCAAAAATACTACCATTGTGTGTTCCGAAACTGACTCGGAGCTTCGAGTCATTCACTTTGAATCACGACGAAAATTGGCCAAAAATTCATCGGCTTTTCCCCTGGACTTTTTGAGGGGGTTCAGAAAATAGTCGATAAATTCGCCAAAAAAACTCTCAAAGTGTTTTCCAAAACTGATTCGGAGCTTCGAGCCATTGACTTCGAAACTCGCCAAAAATTTGCCAAAAATTCATCGACTCTTTCCCGGGACTTTTTGAGGGGGTTCAGAAAATCTTCGATAACTTCGTCCAATCGCCAAAAAAATGTCCAATGTATGCTCGGAAACTGATTCGAAGCTTCGAGCCATTCACATCGAATCACTCCAAAAATTTGCCAAAAATTCATCAGCTCTTCCCCGAGACTTTTTGAGGAGGTTCAGAAAACGGTCGATAAACTCGCCCCAACCGCCAAAAAATCTTCCAATGTGTTCCCCGAAACTGATTCGGAGCTTCGAGCCATTCACTTAAAATCGCACCAAAAATTGTCAAAAATTCATCGTCTCTTCCCAGGAACTTTTAGAAGGAGTTTAGAAAATTTTCGGCAAATTCGCCCCAGCCGACGAAAAAAAAAAATCGGCGTTCTCGGCACGCGTGTGCGAGCCACGCGCGAGAGCCGCGGACCCGCGGGGGATGCTGCGTCCGGGACCGTACTCGCAGCGGCAGCAGCAGCGGCAGCGGCAACGGCAGCGGTAGCGGCACCGTATCGATCTCGCACCCTACCAACCGACCGACCGACAGGCCGACGGACGAGCGCGCACACAGTCTCCCTCCTCGGGAGGGCTCCACACAAGCGTTATCGCCGTGCCGACGTACACGAAAGCTTTCGTTCCACCAGCTCCGCCATGGCTGGAGTCCCTCTCGGCCTGAGGTCTCCCCCGTCGAAGCCTGGCCTCAGTAAGCTCGGAGCTTTCGACCGGTGCACGCCCTCGAACGACACCACATCTCTGCGAGCGACTCTATATCAAGAAAAATAAAATAATACATATAATAAAAAAATATACATACATATAAAAATAAAATAAAAGAGAAGAGGTTCGCCGAATACGCGTGTGGTACTTTGGTGTCCTCGGAACTATCGACGAAGGGTGGGCAAAAATAAATAAATAAATAAATAAAAATAAAAGGAAGTTGGAAAAGAGGATAATTTTCCTCATGTCGAATGTTCAGGTGCAGTTCGCTCGTTCCCACCGCACGAGCGTGAAATAAAAAAGGTTCGGAGTACCGCATCGTCGAGGACGATATCGCGCGCCGTGTAATTTCTCGCTATCGAGATTTTATTTTCTTTTATTATTTTTTAATTGTTGTTATTATTATTTTCTTTTTTATCGCGACGCACTCGGGCCGAGCGGTAGACGGAAGCGTCTTATCGGATCCGCGGAGCGTCTGGCGAGCAGTCTGCGAGCGGGGTTTTACTATTGTCGCTCTTTAACGCCAGAGCGGAGCGGCGGCCCGTGCAGTTGTGCCGAGAGCAGCGTGACCGCGACGCGATACGCGCCCGTTCGGCGCGAGCCCGCCGGAGCTCCGAACTTGTAACCCTTTTGAAGGAAAAAAAATAATAACAATAAATCACGGTGATCGTGCAGGCTCCGTTTGAACGGCGAGCGCGGCACTCAGGTGCGAACCGGGGACGAGGGACGTCCGAGCGTGTTCGCCCACCTCGGCCCCAGCGCTGGCCCGTATCCACTGCCTACTATCCGGCGCGATAGCCGCTATCCGCTCGGCTATGTCCGACGAATTTTTCGAATCGTCGACCGCCAACACTGGCGATGGCTTCGAATGGGAAACCGACAAGTATCGCGCCGCTGCCGACGTCAACGAGAGGCCCGATTACCTCGCCGCACGGCGATAGACGCTCCGACGATCGACCCGGCGAAACTTCCAAGACCGCCGTTTCGAAGTAAAAGGAAGAAATACCTTTTTTATAACTTGTTTACCGTTTTTTAAATTTTTATTATCATTTTGTTATAATTCTTTAATTTTTATTACCATTTTTTTGTATAAGTAATCATTTTTTACCGTCTCGAAGTAAGAGGAAAAGCACCATTGTTTTATAATTTGATTACCATTTTTTAATTTTTATTATAATTTATAATTTTTTTAATAATAATTAAGAGTTGCACAGCGAGTCTCCGTCGCGGCTGCCTAGATCGCCGGACCGGAAACACGTCGTACGGCGATAGAAGTTCGAGCGATCGACCGGGAAAAATTTCCAAGACCATCGCCGAGTAAAAGCAAGAAATCCAATTAATTTTTTTTTTATTTATAATTTAATACCGGTAGGCGAACAGTGTCCGGTTCCACAGCAGAGCCTCAGCGGCTCCGTAGATCGATAGACCGGAAACGCATCGTGGGGCTTACAGCTGCGTGCAGCGAAGTAGTACGGTGAAGAGGTATCGAGAGAGGAAGAAGTGCCGGAAGCGCATCGTTCGGCTCGCAGCCGCGTGCAGCGAAGTTGTACGAGGAAGAAATATCGAGAGAGGAAGAAGCGCCTCGGCGGAGCCGCGACGAGCGACTGTCCATTCGTCTCGGTGGCCGAGCCAATCCCGACCGAATGATCCGCACATCGGAGGCCTCAAGGCCGCGGGAATCAGACCCGGAAGCTATTGAGATTGATAGAGTTTGACGAGTACGACGCGGCTACGAGCGGAGTAGTAACAACTCGGGAAGCCTCTCAGCGAGGGCCTCGCTCCGACCGAAAGCCCGCGCTCCTCGACCGAGTGACTGACTGACTCTGATTTACGGAGGCACGCGGCCAACGGGAACTTCACGGAAGCCGCGAAGCCCGACCCGGAGAAAGTGGGAGATAAGGGGACACGGAGAGCTTCGTGCCGAATGACTTTGTCCAACTCTTCAACTTTCGTCGAATGCCGGACGGGGAGTCACGCACGGGCGTACGTGCCGTTATGAAGATCGAGACGGATCGGTTGCTTACCTCGTTCGGGCGCACGGACCTTGCATCACACGAGGTGACGATCATGGCACGGTGGTGCGATTTTTTATTTTTTGGCATTTTTTTTATGCCGGAAATTAGAATTCTTTGTATTTTTTTACGAGAAAGAAAAATTGGACAATGCCGAAGGGTGTTGTAGAAATTCGGGAATTTTCGCCTTGCATCTGACGAGGTGACGATTATTGCACTTTGCGTTTTCAGACTTGTTCTTTTATTGTACCGAAAATAAGCATTTTTTGAATATTATCTTGTGACGAGAAAAAAAAAAATTGAACGATGCCAAAGGGTGTTATAGAAATTTGGAACTTTTCGCATTGCATCAAACGAGGTGACGATCATGGCACGTTGATGCGATTTTTTGGTATTTTTCTCTTTTTTTATGCCGGAAATTAGCATTCTTTTTATTTTGTGACGAGAAAGAAAAATTGGACAATGCCGAAGGGTATTTTAGAAATTCGGGACTTTTCGCTTTTCATCAGACGAGGTGATGATTATCGCACGTTGATGCGTTTTCGGATTGATTTCTTTCTTTTTTATACCGGAAATAAGAATTTGTTTAATTTATTTTGTGAGGAAAGAATTGGACAATGATGAATTATAAAAATTCGGTACATTTTCGCCTTAGATAAGACGCGGTGACGATGATTGCACGTCGATGGGTTTTCAGATTTCTTTTTTATGCCGAAAAAAAATTTGTTTAAAAATGTTACGACGAGAAGAAAAATTGGAAAATGCCAAAGGGTTGTTGTAGAAATTGGATACGTTTTCGAAAATCGCTTATTGCATCGAACTTTTATCGCTCGCCAGTCGTTTCGCTTCCAATATTATTGTACGAAAATCCGCCCCGGAATCGAAACGAATATTGTCACCGGTGTTTGACATAAAAAAAGAAAAAATCTGTAACCCCCTGCGGCTAGCTGAAATCGAGTGCTTTGTAAATCGCCCCTTTGACGGCCCCATTGGATTTCAATTTCGCTGCTATTTGCTGACGAAATTTAATTTCCGCATCACCGCGATTAAACTTGTTTTTTATTCACCTTTCGATAAAAGGACTTTTTTTCCCACGAATTTCATCATAATTAATTGTGCGCGAACGAGTCGCCGTTTCATTATCGGCCGTTAGAGGGTCGATGAACATTGCAAGCCACGATGTTTTCCATGCTTCAATCACGCATGCAAAGTTTGCTTGTTAATTCCCGACAAAAATGTGTATAATAGAAAAAAAAGAAAAAGAAATTAAAAACAAAACAAAAAAAGTTTAATAATAATAATCCGCCATAACGGACACGAGTTAACGCTTGTTCTCTTCGACGTCGAACGATGCGCGCCGCCGATAGCGCGCGGAGACTCGCGGGTCCGGATCGTTGGAGGCCGAGCTCTTAATCGCGATAAGATCGCAAGTTCAAGCTGACTCGATGAGCAGGTGATATGGAGGCCGAGGACGAAGTGGACGACGAGCGAGCGGGAGAGGTGGATCGCGAGGAGGTGAGCATCGGCCAGCGATGTCCGACTGCGATAGTGCCTTATCAGATTACCGTCGTCATTGTTTCTGCTTCTTTCTTCTTCCGTCTCGCCTGCGTAACGGTATCGGGTTCGATTAGAGGAAGAAGAAAAAAGAAGGGCAAAAAAAAACGAAAAGAAAAAAAAACCTCTTCGGCTCTGATTGCTGCCGCAGATCAATCACAACAATAACTTGGAGGGTTTCGAGGGCGGAATGAAGATCTCGACGATGCCGAGGAGATCGGCCGATTCGCCGGAGCGCAAGGAGTCGGCGACTCTGGTGAAATCGTCACCAGTTATCGAGGATCCCGCTCAGCAGAATCGAGGCCGGGAGACCGACGACGGCGAGATCGGCGAACGGAGCGAATCAAAATTATCTCTAAGCACGAGCACGAAGACTGAGGGCGGCAAGGAGGGAACCGAGACCGCCAGGCTCACTAGGGGCAAGAGGATACCCTGCCAGGACACGATCCACGAGGCCGAGGAGGACGACGGCCTCACCATGGAGCGGGTTGGCAAGTGAGTCACAGAAAACAACAATAATTATCATATTTATGAGCTGTTATGAGCGTAAGTAGTATATTATAATAGGGTAAGAGCGGGGAATATGGCCCGGTCCATATATCATTGATTGACGTGTTAATCGAGGTGGGCCATATTCACCACTTTTACACTATAGTGGGTAAGTTATTGAAATATTTATATAACAATAGTTATTGATGACCGGTCTTTACGCCCACTGCAGTTACGCACAAAAAGGATAGCAGATTCGTGTTCAGCGCACAAAAATACATCGGAATACGTCACAGTTAATTTTATAAACGGAAAAAATATTTCATACCGATAAGAAATATTTCATCAAAAATTCCAAGGCTACCCCTTTCGAGTCTATTTTTGATGTTTTTCAATGTGTTCAAACGGCACGATAAAACGATTCTCCAGCTTTGCACAAGGCCTTTTCTTGTGTATTTTTTCTCGTAGAAAACGATGGGCACCCCGGATTTTTCATAGCTCCATTGGGAGCCGAGATATTGACCTCTTAAAATCACGAAAATCAGCGTTTTTCCAAAAGTTGCTCAAAAAGTGAAAACCGTGGTGCAATCGATTTTTTTTTGTTTGAGGCTATATTCCACATACTTTTTCCCGCTGATCACGAATGTAACAATAATTTTACTCCCAACTCAATATTTTCCATGTAAATCCCAAAAATACGATTCTTCACGCATAAAATCGAGCCTTCAATGTCTCACTGTACTTTAGCCCCAAAAAGGTCAGCGGATTCGTGTTCAGCGGGAAAAAATACGTCGAATTATGTGGCAGTTCATTAAAAAAAAAAAAGACAAAAGCATTTAGTAAACTAAATATACATTTTTAATCAAACTCAAATTTTCGGGGAAATAAAAAATTCAAGGACCTTAGGTAAAATTGAAGGACATTCTAGAACTTTTTCAAGAGCAGGTAAAATTCAAGGATAGATCCAGGTCTTCAAGGACCTCTGGACACCATGTTTATAGATATGTCGAGTTATTCATAGATTCGATTGTCGTTGTCGGTAATGAAAGATGGTTTTCTGTTATTATATGAGTAATATTTATTGCCGTTAATATAATAATAGCTATGCTGAAATAATAGTTATGAGATATTACTCAATTCACCGATTACAGTACAATAGTTACGTTATAGAAATATTAGATGCCAATAGTTATTGATCGCCGGACCCCGATAGATATTTCAAGTTATTCATAGCTTCGATCATGTCCAATAATAATAATAATAGCAACAGCTAACTTTCTATTGTTATTATTATTATTATTGACAACAATAATCGAAGCTATGAATAACTTGAAACATCTATAGTGGTGATCAATAAATGATGCTCCCACTTAATTAGGATGTCGGTAACTGTATAGTTTGTTGCCCACTGCGTATACTCTGGTTCTCCCTTGCCCGTGGCTAATTCGATTAAACCCCAAAATGGCATTCGAGCACTATGAACAATGACGCACAGTCGGGAGCTAAACTTGTTTCTCGAAACAGCGTCACAGGCGTGCTACGGGCCAGAGGGGTGGGGGGAGGGTGTTTGTAGGGAGGACAATTTCAAAGTTAGTCCGTGAAAGGGTAACGCCAGGGGAGGGCCGGGGAGTTTCTTCCCTCCCGGAAGTCCGCCGGAGCTCAGCGATCTCTCTAATGCCCGAAGGTATCTCGAGGCGAATCCTGGGCTGGTCGAGTCGTGGCTCCGCGAAAAAGCCAGCACCGAACTTCGCAGACGACTGGAGAGCTCGAACATGCTGCCGAAGTCGACGAGCCTCAGCCTTCGCCACGAGGAGAGCGTACTCGTCAGGAGCAAACGGAACAGCGTTACGTCCGACTTGTTTCAGTCGTGGCTCGCCTCGAGTTCCCCGATAAAGAGGAGCAAGAGCCCGAGCAGGTAAATGCCGAGGTCGCGCGCCCTCCCGAGCTCTCCGCCGACGCTTTTCCGATATTTTTTATAAACCCGACGACTCGGAGAGCTCGCGTGGCGCGGCAAAGTCCATAACGCTGATATAAAAAAAAAATTGAAAACAAACATTTCTTTTTGACTTTCCGAAGACCGCGCTCCTGGGTCGGACGCCGCCAGGAACTCGACAGGCTCGACGAGGGCGAGCTCTTCATGGAGCTGATTCGCGACATCGCGAACGAGCTCGACATCAACGTCCTGTGCCACAAAATCCTCGTCAACGTCGGCCTCCTCACGCACGCCGATCGCGGGAGCCTCTTCCTCGCCAAAGGACCCCTCGACGATCGCTATCTCGTCGCGAAACTGTTCGACGTCACGCAGGACACCGTACTCGAGGACGCCATACAGCGAGCCAAAAACGAAGAAATCAAAATACCGTTCGGCGTCGGTATCGCCGGCTCGGTCGCGCAGAGCAAAGAAATCATCAATATCAAAGACGCTTACAAGGTTCGATCGGACGATTCCGATAAGCTGGGGGAAAAAATATAATTTTTTAAAATGTTTTTTATCGTGGATGGGCGATAAGAGCGATAACTTTTTTTTTTAGGATCCTAGATTCAACAGCGCCATCGATATGAGAACCGGATACAAAACTACGCTTATACTGTCGATGCCGATATGCAATTACGAGGGCGACGTTATTGGCGTCGCGCAAATAATCAACAAGACGAACGACAGCAACGAGTTTACCGACCGAGACGTCGAGGTGTTTCAGAGGTACTTTGATTAATGGGACGAGAGAGGTTTGGCCGACCGAAAATTCAGTCGCTTTAGATTGCGTATAGAGTGCTGCAACAAAATGTAAACAGTTTTCCTATGTCAACATTATTATGTTGGAAAATACATACGAAATGCTGATATTATTTATAACAATCTTGTAATTGCCGCTTGTACGAAAAGAACACTTTTCACTTATAACCATGATTTCGATACAATTACCGAAAACAGCTTTAATATTGTTCACAATATCATCCTTTATCGATTGACCCTAAAAAAATGTACTCAAATAAAATTCAAATTCACACAATAGCGGGCTAAAAAACTTACGAAAAACATTATCAATTTTGGTTTTTTAGTTTGGCATCTCGACAATTTTTTTTTTTTAATTCCAAAACTATTTTCGTTCGTAGTGACAAGTGTTTGTTTAGTACAAACGGCAATACCAAGCTTGTTATAAATAATATCAGAATTTCCAATGCAATTTCCAACATAATAGTGTTGACATACATGCTCACCATAAAGAAAACTGTTCACATTTTGTTGCAGCCTTGTTATCCACAATCTAAAGTGACTGAATTTTCGGTCGGCCACACCTCTCTGGCTCCATTAAGGAAATTAATTTTCTGTCTCGTAAGTTATCCGAAACGACGAAACGATCGATAATCCGTTGACGTCGGAATTTTATTTTTAGTTTATTTAATTTTTTTTTCTAAGGTATCTGACGTTCTGCGGTATTGGTATTCAAAACGCTCAATTGTTCGAGCTGTCGGTGCAGGAGTATCGAAGAAATCAAATACTATTAAACCTGGCGAGAAGCATATTCGAGGAACAAAACAACCTCGAGTGTCTCGTTACGAAAATCATGACGGAGGCCAAGGAGTTGCTCAAGTGCGAGAGGTGCACGGTTTATCTTTTAGATTTGGATTGCGGGGAAGCGGTCAGTTTTTCAATTTTCTAATGAAAGAAGAAAAAATGTTATCTTCAAAAGTTCATCTTTTTTTTAGGGACACTTGGAAAAAATTGTCGAACGCCCAGGCAGATCGGTTCAGGAGGACCGGAAACCCTTGTCCAGAAGAGAAGTACGAGAAAATTTGCCTACCCATTTAGAAACAAAATTAAAATTGCACGCAATATCTAAATGACAATTTTGCAGAGCAACAACATAGACATGGAGGACATTTTCCAACGTCACGTGAGTACAAGTTACATTTAAAAAAATATCTTATGAAATTTAATGTACATGAAGTTTCTATGCAAAAACTGGTATATCAAATTTCATGTACAATTGCAATGACAAATTGATGTCCAGTGTATTAAAAACATTGGGAATACTTTATTTTCAATAACTTACTTAAATTTCACTATAAAAGTACTTTAATTTTAACAATTTACTTTAATTGCAATAAAAAAGTATATTAATTTTTCATCACAATTGTACATTAAATTGACCATTTTTTTTATTACAGTATAAAAAATCTAGATCTAAAAAAAATAGTTTGCTGATAACGCTTGTTTTTTTTCTCACCGTCAGTCTACAATGGACGCGAGTGCCAAGTTCACGATGTCCTTCGAGATGGAGAACGGTACTCAGGAGGCGAGAATATACAGGCCGAATTCGAACGACCTCTCGACCCCGCTGGGAAAGATTGCCCGTTACGTGGCGACGACGGGGCAGATATTGAACATCGGGGACGTTGAAACTTGGCTGAAGAAGGAGCTTTGGGACACGGAGCAAGAGCCGATACGGAGCATACTCTGCATGCCGATCGTGAACGGTCAGAGGAGCGTCATTGGCGTGGCGCAGCTCATCAACAAGGTCCGTCGGTACGAATGAAGGAACGAGATGAAAAAAAAAATTTCAAAAAAAATCTAATTGATTTTTTTTTTTTTGATTTTTTTACGCCTGTTTTCCGGTCGTTCCGCAACGGCAGGACAACGGCACCGCTTTCACGGACTCGGACGTGTCGATATTCGAGGCGTTCGCGATATTCTGCGGCCTCGGCATCCACAACACCCAGATGTACGAGTCGGCTTGCAAGCTCATGGCGAAGCAGAAAGTCGCCCTGGAGTGTCTGAGCTATCACGCGACCGCGAGCAACGACGACGCCTTCAGACTGACCAGCGACACAATACCGTCCGCCGACAAGTACAACCTTTATAGTTTCACCTTCATCGACTTCGATCTCAACGACGACGACACCTGCAGGGCCACCGTCAGGATGTTCAAACAGTGCAAGCTCATACAGAGATTTCACATACCGTACGACGTTCTGTGCCGGTGGATACTCAGCGTCAAGAAAAACTACAGGCGAGTCTCGTTCACTATGAAAGATCGAGAGATCTCAAAGATCGAGAGATCTCAAAGATCGAGAGATCTCAAAGATCGAGAGATCTCAAAGATCGAGAGATCTCAAAGATCGAGAGATCGAGAGATCTCAAAGATCGAGAGATCTCAAAGGTCAAATGTAAAATTTCCAACAATTAAGAATAACATTTTTTTACATCAGAATTTAATTTTTGCACATTAAGAATACCATTTTTTCATAGAAATGTTGTTTTTAATCATTAGAAATGAAATGTTTAAGAATATTTTTTCAGTAACGTGCAATACTGGCGTACAGGTTATTGAAGGGTTTAGCGACTCGGTGAGCAATTTTTTAAAAATAGTACTAATCAAAAATAAAATTTATCCATCAGGCCAGTGAAGTATCACAACTGGAGGCACGCGCTGAACGTGGCTCAGACGATGTTCGCGATGCTGAAGACGGGAAAGATGGAGCAATTCATGACGGATCTCGAGATCCTCGGTTTGCTCGTGGCCTGTCTGTGCCACGATCTCGATCATAGAGGAACGAACAACGCTTTCCAGACGAAGACCGAGTCGCCGCTCGCTATCCTCTATTCGACCAGCACGATGGAGCATCATCACTTCGATCAGTGCGTGATGATTCTCAATTCGGACAGCAACAACATCTTTCAGACTCTCTCGATGGAGGATTACAGAAAGGTGATGAGGGTCGTGGAGAACGCAATATTGTCGACCGATCTGGCTGTTTACTTCAAGAAGAAGAATCGCTTCATGGAACTCATCGACGAGGGCGAATTCGACTGGCAGAGCGAGGAGAAAAAGGACTGTAAGTTCACCTCCAATGTTCAATCAATTCAATCGAGTACCAAAATGAGAAAAAAAAGTGTACACTTTTTGAAAAAACTGCTCTTTATCTTTTCAAAAACTAAAAAATTACAAATGTAACTTTTTAAAAAGTGGAGTACAAAAACCTCTGGTTTTTCTGCACATTCATTATTACAATTTCTTTCAAAATATTTTATATTTTTATATAGAAGTACACCCAGACAAATAATTTATTGGACAGCCACCGTTTTTTTGGTTTACGTAAAATATTTGTTTCATTTAACTAAATATTTATTTTAATCAAGTAAATATTTTACTTAAACCAAATAAGAGGTGGCCGTCAAATAAATTATTTTTGGGTGTAGAATCTTCTTAATCCAATCTTTCATTAACAAAAGTCTACAATAATCGTATTTGTATTTTTTAAAACTCGGTACCCGTCCGACTCGGCTGCAGCAGCGAGTGTTCGCCAGAGTCGAGTCGCGATTGCAAACGATCTATTTAATCCTTCCCGTTTCCGTTCGGCAGTGCTGTGCGGAATGATGATGACCGCCTGCGACGTGAGCGCGATAGCGAAGCCCTGGGAGATCCAGCACAGAGTCGCGAAGTTGGTGGCCGACGAGTTCTTCGACCAGGGTGACCTCGAGAAGTTGCAGCTGAATCAGCAGCCGGTGGCGATGATGGACCGGGAGAGGAGGGACGAGTTGCCGCAGATGCAGGTCGGTTTCATCGACGTCATATGCCTTCCGCTCTACAAGGTCATGTCCGAGACCTTTCCGTGGATAATGCCCCTTTACGAGGGCACGTCCGAGAACCGGAAGCACTGGCAGGACCTCGCCGAGAAGGTCGAGATGGGTCTGACCTGGATCGACCGTGACACGATCGAGGAGCCGGTCGAGGAATTTGTCTCGTACGAGCCGAAGGACATCGAGTTCACCGTGACGACCTTGAACTGCGCGCAGGCGGACAAGAAGGACGCGCCGGGCGTCGCGAGGACCTCGGAGTGCCCGAAGACGGCGCTCGGAAGGTTCGCTTCGCTGCGGAAGGGCGGAAGGTCGCTCGGCAAGGGCGTCAGACATCGTCTCAGCAGATCGCTCTACGCGAGAAGCAGCTCGGAGGACACCGGCAAAGCCAAGGTCCTTCTGCCGGAGAGGAAGAGCAGAAATAAGCTGTGCCTGCTCATTTGACGGCTCACATCGTCGAGCAATTTGGAGAGCATACCCGAGTGACCCGAGGCCGATGAGCTGGGGCTCATCAAACGCGGTTCATTAACTCCGACGGTCTGACACGTGCGCGCGGTACGCTGTACTCTACCGCGGATCGGTAGGGCGTCTTTTACACCGGGGCTGCTCCGAATTCGGTTGAGGATGTCGTTCGGTGACCTTGAGGAATGTAGGACGCACGCCGGTCGGTGGACGCGTCGATGGACCAGAGATGGTTAGTCGAACGAACGATTATCTTACGCGCGGGATTGGGTAGGATCTCGCGCGAGAAAATATTCCCTCGCGAGTTCGGCGAACCGGAGTCTCTCGGTCGGTAAGGAAGGGAGGAGGGACGTTTTTGAAGGGAACGACTAACTAGGGAAATGGTTCGTCGAACGAACGATTATCTCACGCGGGGAATCAAGATGGGGAGGATCTGGCGAGAAAACATTCCTTCGCGAGTTCGATGACCCGGAAAGTCTCTCGGTCGG
>JAPYZD010001570.1:0-41739 GCA_030522725.1 Ichneumoninae sp. B BG-2022a
GTAGAACCTCGATTATCCGAACCAATTGGGACCGGAGCTCGTTCGGATTAACGAAAATTCGGATAACAGAACAGTCAAACTGTGTTAAGCGATATAGCGCGATACATATCTAAAAAAATTACAGTACCCACATATTTTAAATAACTTCAAACCTTCATCACGAAATCCACAGTTTTCGTTTGGCGCAAGAGAATTGTATGTCTTATTGCAGCCAAATTTTTTTAATGTCAGAGATCGTTAACTTACAAATATCATACGAGCCCGCCAACAATGTACTCATATCTCCCTTATCGAGTTTGGGAAGCGTTTCTAATTTT
This sequence comes from Ichneumoninae sp. B BG-2022a, assembly GCA_030522725.1. Lineage (NCBI taxonomy): Eukaryota > Metazoa > Arthropoda > Insecta > Hymenoptera > Ichneumonidae > Ichneumoninae sp. B BG-2022a. The sequence continues at coordinate 318 of JAPYZD010001570.1, forward strand.
TTTCCGGCGTAAGTACATTTTGCTTACGCTTAGAGGTCGAAGGACTGGACGCTGAATCCATAACAACGTACTAAACTACGAGACCAGTTATGAGATTAAGGAAAATAAATTTTGAATACGTGCGTATTGGCTCGACTGAGAAACTCATAAATACTGTGCACATGACTGGCGTGCATTTACGGTACCGCTGTGTGAGTCTATGTGAGCTCGAGCGTTCGTGAATTGGCTTGTTGTTTACAGCGTGCAACAATGTATTGGCGCGCAACAATGTAAGAATACGAGAATTTCGCGCAATTGTGCGGATAATAGAAACTTTATCCGAACCGGCGGCAGTTCGGATAACAGAGGGTTCGGATAATGGGTGTTCGGATAATCGAGGTTCTACTGTATTCCGATTCCATCACGTTTTCCCGTATGGCGTTACACCGATAAAAAGAAATGATTGGATTGACCAAGGTGCTTTATTTGGTTATTTGGGTGGTACAAATTGTCAACCGATTGAGGCAAATAATCGTTTAACAAAACAATACTTTATTGGTACCAATCAAATACCAAACAAATAACAGCGTTGAACGTATCCCACTGCGACTTTTGGTTAATCCAACAATTTGTTTTCTGCGTGTACTATCGGTCGAAAAATTAGTAATTTTTCAAACCGGAAGTAATTCTTTCCTGTATGACGTCACTTTCGGTCGAAAATTGAGAATTCGAAACCGGATTTCAAGACAATACGTATTGAAGGCTTTTTTCCATACTCTAATAATAAATGCGGTTGAATCAACTAAAGTTTCGAACAGGGACGTTTAAACAAATACTCAGTTCGTCGAACAAAATATTGTGATGACGCAAAATAATATTTTGGTGAAACATTTTTTTTAAATCGTTGCAATAAACAATCTTTTAGCTATGCAAATAAAATATTTATGCGAACGGTCATGCCCGAATATTTAGTCGATTTAACCGTATTTTTTATCGGTCTAGTTACTTTTTAGCGGAAATGAAGTTTGGCCAAAATGAGTTTGGCGTAAATGATATCCGACCTGGAAAATGTCTATTTTAGCAGAAGTTTTGAGCATAATCTTAGTGGGGTCTTCAGGACTCCAATGTAGATGATGCGTAGGTAAAATGTAGGTGCGATGGGCAGGGGTTAAATGTCGCCTTGTTTGGTCTCCTGTGTGCGAAAGATCTTCAGCTGCGGAAGAGGTTTCGCGAGGCAGAACGGTGAACCGGGTCACTTTCAAAGCTACTCCGCGTATGTTCGCCGCACTCGCGTATCGTTTTACCCTTTCGTCTCGCCCACTGAGATCCCCGTGGTAACTAATAGTCACTCGCCGCTGTTCTCTCGTTTACGACCACTTTATGACTCTTGTCTTTCCGTCAAACCCGTTCGTTTTACACCGGATGTGTAAACATTATATGCTCACCCCGAGGAAATTTGACTCGCGAATTTTTTTCGACCATAAAACTCTAACGTTGCTATTTTTGCAAGTACAATAGGACCGAAAGTAAAAAAGTAAATAAACTGTACCGTACATTCAACACGCATTTCTTGTACGCAAAGTCCCACCATTTTTTCACGTTAATTTTACAACTTTATAAAAAAACATATTTTTATCAGGATACTGTACTTTTACCGTAAAAAATCGGATCGTACATTCAAGACTCATTTCTTGTCTGCAAAGGCCTACAATGTTTTCTCTCGTTAATTTTCCTACTTAAAAAAAATCGTTCTATCAAGAAACTATATTTTTACCTAAAAAAAAGTAAAATGAACACGTAATAAAAATTGTGGACGTTCGTAGTAAATAAATGTTTGTCGAATGTGAAAATGTTTTTTTCGACGATTGTCATTGCTCCATTGAGGGTCGAACTCACGTTGGAACGATCCAGAAAAAAGGGAGTCGACCTCACGATACCTCTGTAAGTTTCTCCGTGCCTTTCAGTTGATTCAGTTTGGAAGAAACTCGTTGACAATGGGACGCAAAACCGCGAGGGATCTCCGAGCAGGCCTGCGAGGGCACAAAGGTGAATTCTCCGGGTAGGTTCTAGCCGGCAAGGTGCAGATGCTCGAAAACCGTTGCACAACCGTCTCGTTGCCCCGAATAAAAACGAGCGTCTCGAGAATCAAAGACCAGCGCATAATCGCACAGAGGTTCCGAGATCGGCTACATAATCATAGGTAAAAAATAAAAAAAAATAAAAAAGTCATGATAATAAAAAATAGAGTTCGTACTCGATCAACCTCGACGAGTTATAATTCCAATATCAATTACATCACCGCTTCCGTTTACCTTTCGAATTGAATGGTTTCGATCGGCGAGAAAAAGAGAGACTGGTGCGTCGTGGGCTGACGTAACGGTAGCAAAAAAAAACGTGACTCGTACCCATCGCTGTGCCAATTGCTGAAGAGTCGAAGTAATCCCACGTTAGCTCGATTGATTTTTTCCGTTTACAAATTGTTAGTACATCACATAGATTCTCGTGAATTATCTCGAAGAAATACCAACGCAAAAACAAAACGAAATTAATATTATTGTGACGATATGTCTGGCGTCTCGGTCCGTGGGTTTCCTTTGTGGAGATTCTTCTCTGGAACGCGCGGCGGCGTGCAGAAACGCTCGTAGAGGCGGAGTACACAATAGCGAAGCGTACGATGAAAGACCGAAGTCGAGATAGGCGGGAGAGAAACCCCGCAAGGCGACTGCACAACCGCTAATGATTGCGTAACGCTCGAGAGCTATTGGGGGACTTAAGGCTTGGGACACGTGGGATGGGAGTTCGGGATTACGTGATCGGGGTCTTTCGGTTACAGAGCAAAAGACAAATTGCCGGTTTAGTTTTAAACTAATTGACTTTTATTGATAAATGCGACGAGGCGGTGATCGCATCGTCATAATCGGGTATATGTACAGAACGACACGATCTCCCCTTTTCCGCGCGAAAAGGTGAACAGTGTGTTTTTGAAGAAAAAAAAATATTACAATAACAATAATAATTAATAATTCGCGCGGAGACAATAATCACAACATGAAAGTCTCTTAACGTAATTTTACTATCTAATTACAGTCATGCTCTTGAACATGTATAAAAAGGGCACTACTCGTTATAAGTTAGTAAACATTATATTACTATATAATCGGCTACTCGTAAGAAATTCCAGTAACGAAACTACCGTCCCTTCTCTCGACCACAATCGTACGCTAGCTTACAAATCGTCTTGGAAACGGTCGAACAGCGTCGCGTTATACAAATTACAGACGAATGGTGCATGTTTTTGCGTTAAACGGACGCGGAGACTAAATACAAGTGTACGACTATTCTTCCTCGCTATAGTGGGTTTCGCGACAATCGAATACACAGTGATTATCCCGTATCATGGTCTTTTAATTATACTTCAGATGCAAGCTCGTTCTTTTTTTTATTTTTTTTCTTCGTCACGTTTCGTTAATTAATATCACAGACAATCTTAATATTAGACTCGAATAGATCGAGTACATTTTACAATCAACGACGTTCGGTGTCGGCGTGTTAAAGCCGACAGATGATGTCGGAACGTGTACATCTTTGGAAAATCGAACTCTCCTCTGCCTACGGTCTGGTAGATGATAATTTATTTTTTTGTTTTTTTAAGATAAGATACCGATAAATTTGCGATAGCGAAGCTTATCGCGATAAGAGAAAGCAAAGTATGACAAATCGGGCGACGTCTTCTCGACAGTCTCGGGCCCGCGCGAGACTCGAACTCGGAATCTAACGTGCCTGTTAATATTTGCAATTCCGAGCGCGCGAAGCCGAGGCGTTCCATTTTTGATGTTTCATCGCCCGTCCGCGTTACCATGACACAGCCGAGTGCTATCGCGATTTAAAACTCCCCAGTCTCCCCGGTTGAATATTCATTATCTCGGGCTGCATGAAAATGCATCGTAGCGCAGCAGCGAGTCTCCGACTGCGCTCGGCGGAATCGTATTTAACGTCCTTTCATTTATCGTTAGCCGCGCGCGCGGAGTTCCTTCGTCGGTTGCCAGGCTAGAGTTAACGGTGCCTCGGCGCGAGCGAGAGGCACGAAAGAGTCTCTACCGGCTGATTCACAAGAAACCCGTCGGGTGCTCATCCGGTCGTCTTTCTTCGTCTTATATTGCTTCCCCCTTGGACTCGTTGCTCTACGTGCTTCGTTATTCTCTCACCTGCGTGCTGCTCCACTTTGCGCCGCCTCTTCCTCAACGTCCGATTCTCTTGATGGACAAATCGAGTACTTTTTGTTGTTCCCTCGCCGATCATCGATGTTTATTTTCTGTTCCGCTTCCACGTAATCTTCAGATCGTCTTCGTCAGCGTCGGCTATTCTTCTATGTTTTATTTTATTTTTTATAAAAGTATTTTCCCCTCGATCGCAGTACACTTTCTCCAGCATTTCTCTAAATTCGCAATTCGCCCTGACACAAAGGTGTCGGAGGAGATGCACGAGTAGAGGAGGGACGCGGCCGACGCTCCTATTGGTCACAGCTGGCCGGGATCGATGATGCCTCCGCCGGCTGGTTTCGCATGCAGTCGCTGCCGTGTCCGATGTGTCCCTCGTGCCGCCGAGTTCCAGCTTCAACGCCGCCCGGTGAATGTTCTTTTTTTTCTTTTTTCTATCTCCGCGTGTGTAGATTTCTAGGGCTCAATGGCCTGACGAGAGTACGACCACCAGCGGGCTAGCAACACACCGCGCGCGTCCCTTTCCGCTCTGGTCCCGGGAAAGGCGAAAAGTGTCCAGCGCGCAGGCACCGACCGAGCGATTCGCGGCGAAGCGCTCGACGGCTGTTGCCGAGTGCACGGTTAGAGTCCCTCTTTCAACGCAGAACTCGAGCGTCTCTCAGCTGGAGAGTTTCTCTTGCCCTTTAACGAATCGTCAATCCCGGATTTTGAGCCTCTGCAGTACAACGACTTTTTCCAGATTTCCCATTGCCATTTTTTCGTTCAATATATACAGATACAGATGCTCGGGTATGTTTCGGATGAAAAAAAAATGTTTACGATTGCATGATGGAATACCTCCGCTCGGGGTAAGACGACTTGAGGGTCAAGTGGAGATCCGCAATTCGTCGTCCGCCAGCGTTATTTTTTTTCCTCCTCGGAAGATATCCCTTCTTCCAGCACATTCAGATTCTCCATATACATGAATATATCGGGTTAGTTCGAAGTTCCGTGAGGGACGTGTGTGTGACCCCCCGCCATCGGGAAAACTGGCAACGGGGATAGCGGTCGTGCCGGACGGGGGATCGTTCGGTGAATCCGTTTGTAACAGGCTCGTGGCTTTCGGCCATCGTCGCGGAGGAGCCGCCTCGTGGATAATTTTGCTCTGGATCCTTAGATCTCAAGTTCCTCCTCGACGATCGGCAGGCTGCTCTGGTGAACGAGGGGACTCGATCTCGCGGTGAACGCGAGGATCCAGTAGTCCTGCTCCTTCTTGTTTTCGACGAGAAAGGTTACCGACACCGTCGCGTCGAAGCCCTTCTGCCTCACGATGAAACCCTCGTCCCCCACCCGCTCGATCGTCGTGCTTCTTAGATTCAACACACCGAGAGGCCGACATACCTTCTTCTGGGGATATATCACGGCGAAGTGCTCGACGCTCGTGCGATAAACCTTCACCTGGACACCCTGACTGTGACCGTTCGGTCCTATGAGATTCATGTAACCGCTCATGTTTTCGGTGTTCCAGCAAGAACCGACGTTGGACTCCTTCAGACTCGAGTGATTCAGTTGAAGAAAGCTCGTGTGCGTCGCTACGTCGGCCGGCATTTTTAATAGTAAACTTTCGACTTTATTTTCTTCACGATTTAAAAATCAACACAGAGGATTATTCTCGATTTTTGTGTTTTTAAATATATTTTTTATCTTTACCGTATAGAACACACAGCAGATATTTCACGTTAAAATGGGTTACTGTCTCTTCCACTGATAATAAAATTTCTTTTATTTATTTTCACTCTGCAACGAGTTAGAGTCGCGTAAATTTTACGAAGTATTTTTTTTTCTGCGGTAGTCGGTGAGAGGCAAGAAGTTCTTTTTTTGTTCACGCGGTTTTAAGTGCAACGTGTTGCTGCCTCGCGCTCTGTCGACTGACGGTACAGGGCAGCCTGGTGGGATCTCAATTTATACCGTGGTACGGACGCGCATGCGCACATCGCCGAGCGAGAACGAGCCGGCTGATCTCTAGTCGCGCAGCGGTCAACTCCGCTCGTGGCTCGTCGGTGTGGTGGTGGTGCGTAGTATTTTCCGTTGCACACTAGCGGGATTGTACGGAACGAACACGCTCGCACAGACAGAACGTCGCGGCAAACGTCACGCCGTTCGAGAAAGAGAGCTCGCAGACTGCCGAGTTTGCCAAACGCATCGCGGCACACAACGTGGCATGTAATTATCGCGTGGTAGGTATCGTAATCGGCATATATAGGCTATACATATTATTATCGTCGTTCGCGGAGGAAAACGCATGCGACGGACAATGATGCATATAGGTTGTGTATATTATTATTGCCGTTCGCGGAGGGAAATTAATGCGACGGACAGTGATGCAGCATCGGCAGGCGATAAACGGCGAAAAACAAAAAAGTTATATAAGGTTCAAGCCGAAATTATTTTCAATGTTGCATTTTTGTTAAAATATACACGGTATAAAAATTAATACACGCATTATCTTCAGCATTGTCCCGCGTAAACATAATTTTGGCACTGATTTAGTTAATACTATGGCAATTAATTTTTTTTAGTTAATCGGAAATCTATTTCCGAAACATTGGGACATACAGTGTCCGAATGTAGGGCCGAAAAGTCGCGTCCTTAGGCTGGTACATTTGGACTCTCTTTATTAGTAGTAGTAGTAGTACAAAGGTATTTATTGACAGTAGCATTTTATCATTACAGCTCCGATACATCTATTTATTAACTAATTTATTATTATAAAACTGCCAATGGGCCATCGACCTGAGTCCTTCAGCCCTCTACCCTTTATTATTTTCTTAAATTAAACACAATTAAAAAATATTTATACTTCTGTAATTAGTAGACGTGTCTTGGAAACTAGACACAGCTTTCAGTTATTTTCACGAAAAATGTGCTGTTGACCAATTAATACTTGCTGGAATCTGGGGATGCATTAGTAGCTTTGCTTAGATTATTATTACCATGCGCGGAAGAAAGTAAATGCGATGGACAATGGTGCATGTGGTTATGTATATTATCATTGCCGTTTGCGGAGAAAAATGAATGCGACGGACGATGATGCAGCAGCAGCGATAATTGTCGAAAAACAAATTAGTAAAAATATTCTCGCCCGGCTATCGCACGCCACGTTTCCGGAGATCGTCGTCGCACAAATTTACGTTTACTTGCTGAGAGACGTGACGGCCGTACGTCGGGCAATGACAAACAACGGGCAAACACAATGCGAGGGTGAGGTTAATCTCTGAAAATTACGATTGAGTATATCGAAGAAGAAAGCCACGGGCAAACGTTACGATACATTTGGGCCGATTTACTTTGTCTCGTCCAAACTTGGGATCACGCGGAGTCGGAATGGGTGACGTGCAACCGGTTTATCGAGTACCCTGTCGACGATCAAACACGAGAGCGTTGTGGACCAGATAGTTTAGTTTGATCCGGGAATGTCTCGCTGGTCTAGTTTCAACTGGCTGTCGTTGATAGGCGAGTCTCCCAGGCTGGACTAAACCAACTTCTGCAGATAATTCTAATAACCCGTCTTACGCTCTTGCAAATTGAACGGACGCTGAATATCAATCGCAGTGGATTATCAAGAGACTGCGGTAGCCATTTTTTTAAACTGTACTACTATTGTTAATCTTCGATGCTGGCTGAACACTCGCTCGCGTATATTGTCATTCGCGTGCACGGACTAAAATACTAAAATGAATTAAAAATGAATTTTAAATTCATCTTAGTCATTAATCCATTCATTTTAGAAAAATTCAAGGTCGCCGTATTATGTTTTATTGGTTTGAGGATACAGAATTTATCGAAATAAAATTGATTTTTTTTTTGTTCTTTCGAGCGAATTAATACTTTCGTAAATAAAAATGTTCAAGTTTATCATGGCCTCTATTGGAAATTATATTGAATTGCTTTTATTACAATTCCGGTAGCCATTTTTTTATTGTACAGTAGAACCTCGATTATCCGAACATCCATTATCCGAACCCTCTGTTATCCGAACTGCCGCTGGTTCAGATAAAGTTTCTATTATCCGAACAATTGCGCAAAATTCTCGTATTATTCGTATAAATTCTCTTACATAGTTGTAAGAGAATTTATAAAAAACAAGCAAATTCAAGAACGCACGAGCTCGCATAGACTCACCCAGCGGTATTGTAAATGCACGCCCGTCGTATGCACAGTATTTACGAGTTTCTCAGCCGAGCAAATGCGCACGTATTCAAAATTTATTTTCGTTAATCTCGTAATTTGTAAGTTAACGATCTCTGACATAAAAAAAATTTGGCTGCAATAAGATGTACGACTCTCTTGCGCCAAACGAAAATATGTGGGTACTGTAATTTTTTCGATATGTATCACGCTATGTCGCTTAACACAGTTTGACTGTCCTGTTATCCGAATTTTCGTTAATCCGAAAGAGGTCCGGTCCCAATTGGTTCGGATAATCGAGGTTCCGCTGTACTGTTATGTCCAACTTTTTGCCCCCATATATTCTCATTCGCGTGTGCGGACAAAGAATACTAAAATGAATAACATTTTTTTTAAGGTCGATGTATTATGCTTCCTGCGTTTGATGATACAGAATTTATCGAAATCGTTCGAATGACAGTGCGATGCAGTAACGGCAATCGATAGTCGCAGGTTCTACAAATTATCACGATAACTAATAAATTATTAACACGATCGTATACATTGGACGAGTGATACATCGATCAGTCGGACGCTACAAATGATAGGAAGTTCCGTTGAGGAAACGAACGAGCATCGGAGTCGCGTCATTCTTATTCTCGTGAAAAAAAATATTCTGGCTTCTTGCCGATAAGGCTAATGAGTTTTCCGAATGCGAAGCTACTTTAGCGAATCTATCATAACAGTCTCTTATTATTATTGTCGGTACATATTTTCCGCAAATATATTGTCATTCGCGTGGACGGACCAAAATACTAAAATTAATTAAACATTTTTTCCAAGGTCGCCCTATTATGTTTCTTTGATTTGAGGATAGAGCATTTAACGAAGTGAAATTGATTTAGTTTTTTTTCGAGCGAATTACGGTCGATAACAATGGTTAAGTTTAAGTTATTATATTACACCGTTTGTTAAGGCACATCTCAGACGCATAATTTTCGTTGGAGCGGCCAACAGTGCAATGCAGTAGCGGCACTCGGAGGTTGGTTCAACAAACTATCACAATAACTCATACGCGATCGTACGCGTTATAAAACGATAAATCGAACGGTTGGATGTTACAGAACATCGGAGGTTCCGTCGAGGAGACGTGCGAGCATCGACGGCGTGTCATTCTTATTCTCGTGAAAAATATAAAACATTCTGACTCATTGCCGGTAAGTCTAATGAGTTTTCTGAATGCGAAGCAACTTTGGCGAATTTATCGTCACCATGTCTTCTTCTCATCGTTGGCAAAAGGCCATCCTGTTTCCACTATCAAGTTCGTCTCGAGTTATCGATATCCGCTCGTAACAGTGCGATTATACAAACTCTCGTAGATGACGCACTTCAGCAGACAATCGGTTACGAATTGCTGATTACGAGTGAAAATTCGTAAGCAGCCCTTCGTTACGCACGACGCGAGTCCTCGGTGTCCCGTGGGTGAACGTGATACGCGCACCGGGGCCAATGTCGTCATTGTGCAACGTGCCAGCTGCAAATCCCGCGGGAAACGTGCCTACTGGCACGTGTTGGGAAGACGCCGCAGCATCGTACGTGTGTCTTTACCCAGAAACGATCGATCCGTCCATTTGGCACAATGTTTCTTCCTCGATAACGATCTGTTTCTTCTTTCCACCTGTATGTGAGCGTGTGTCTGTGTGTTTTCAGAGAAACGTTGCCCCATCGAGCGATTTATATTTTATTTTCACATAAATTCTCTGAGAAACGCATTGTTGTTGTTCGGACGCCTGTTTACGTATTCGCTACACTAACGATCTACACAAGCTCACCGGATGAGTGTATTGCGTATGCAGTAGAACCTTGATTATCCGAAACCGTCGAGATCGGGTCTAGTTCGGATAATCGAAACGAACGGCAGTATAGCACGTATATAGTGCCGTATAAATAAGACATCTATAAGTGTAACAGTATATATTCCCAACACCGTATTATTTCAAGGGTTCTGTGAAATAAAGTCATCCATTCTTAATTGCCGACCGCTAGCTACGCGCTTTTGAGCAGCGAAATCTCGGAGCTGTTTCAATGTGAACTACGTATTTAAGGCGATTCAAACGATTGCGTATTGAAACTAGTTTCTGATGCGCGCTGTCCGACTGCTGGGGTGGGTGAAATTGCTCGGGAAAGCCAGTGTGCGAGCGGGTTGACGCTGGAAGAGGAAAAGCGCACCTCACGATACTTGACCATGGGCACGACTCTTACCGCAGCGAGCAACAATGTATAGGGTAAAACTGTTAATCGTGGTGGGCCATATTCACCACTTTCACCCTAATGTTTCGTGATAACGTTCGGATAAACGGAGTCATGGCCCGGATAATTGAGTATTCGGTTCATCGAGATTCGGATAATCGAGGTTCTTCTGTACATACAAAGAGCTGGTATACGCACTGGAAAAAAAATTGTTTGCGGGCTGCCAAAGAAAAAATGGTGATTTTTTCACAATTTGTGTCGTTGTTTCAATGATATTGAAACAACGACGGCAAGACTGACATATTATCAAAGTTAATGTCAAGGTGACATTGTAAGAATTAAATGTAGAATTTAAATAACAATTTTTTTCTTCGGCAGCCCGCAAGCATATTTTGCTTGAGTTAGTGATATTTTTTTCAGTGTGCAAAGAACTGGTACATGCAAAGAGCTACTACATGCAAACAGCTGATACATGCAAACAGTTGCATGTATCAGCTGTTGATGCATGCAAAGAGCTGGTACATGAAACGAGCTGGTACATGCAAAGAATTGGTACATGAAACGAGCTGGTACATGCAAAGAAGTGGTACATGCAAATAGGTGGTACATGCAAATAGGTCGTACATGAAAAGATCTGATACATGCAAAGAGCTGGTACATGCAAAGAGGTGGCACATGCAAAGCACTGGTACATGCAAAGAGCTGGAAGTGTGCACAGAGGGACTGAGCCGGCCGGTAGGGGGCGCTGATAGAATGCATGTACACGCCCCACCTACTCAGCCGGAAGCTTTGTGGAAGTCACACGCATAGTGAATACCGTATTCTTGCGACTCGGCACGATCCAAAAGAGCTCACAGCGAAAGAGTCTACACCGGTTCCCATGTGTGAATCGACGCTTTTAGCTTGTCGCTGGAAGGTAAAATTGGGTCAATTGTTTCTCGGAGACGAGCGTGAAATAAAAACAAGAACAGACACCACCGCAAGTCGAACACAATGACCGGAAAAACTTCGCGCGATGTTGTTGGAGCATCGTTGCTGAACTTGGAAGGTGACACGACGTCGCGCATGTAGCTATATATGTATATTTTTATTCGACGAAACTCGCGCACATTTATCGATGCATCAGGGAGAAAAACTTTTCTAACAAACCTTGAGAATCTTTCCTCGATATCGAGTTTCTTTTTTATTTCTTATAGCGATGAGCGCAATTTAATTGACGCATCGATGCAATTTGAAATATGTACACACTCTGGGATTACGGAACTCTTTGACATAGCTCGCAGGCGTGGAACGCAGCTCGTACAATTGCTTATCGGGAGAGGTCGAAACTTGTAACAGGAGACGGAATATGCGCGGTCACGTAGCACCGTGTGTAAGCCGAGAACTCGAGCTCGTATAGCTGTATACAATGCTAAAAAAAAAGATAACATATTTATCCTACTTCGCTCGCAGAGGAGACAAAAAAATTGTCGTTTTACTAATTTAGCAGGGGCCGCTGTGTTAATTCCCTTCATGCGACGTAACAGGAGAACGTTAAACTCGTATTTTTTCATTTCGCATTTTTTTTCCGTACCTATATCACGCGACAAGTGTGCCATCATCGTGTGCCATTACCGCGGAGCATCGAGCACATTGCAGTAAATTTATGCGCGAGAAACGAGTACGACTCTTTGTATTTTTTTAAAACTTGCAATCGTCGATCGGTTTGAGTCACGAGTCAGCGGGGCTAGCAATGATCGTAGCTCAAATAATCCTTGGTGTGCAGAGAAGAAAAACAATGCTCGTCGAAACTGCGTCAAAGGCATTGGTGAAAAATCGTGTTATCTCAATAGACAGCGATAAGTCAAATTCCTGCGGATAAACGTGGCGTAAAGCAGCCTACATTATTGGTCGCGGATTAATCGTGTTTACTTCGAAGCGTTTCGGATTGCTCGCGTGGCTTTTTTCATTTATCTGTCTCGGTACGCTTTGATAATGTCTGAGTGTGCGTTTGAAGCGACCTTGAGAATGAAGCACGGTCAAAGGTGACCGATAATTTTTTAATAAAAAAAAAATGTTGTTTTGTCAACGATACTCGATCGCTGCTTCGCTTCGACGCTAGACAAAGGCGTTGGGGACGAAGAAAATTTTCCCACGTCGACGAAACTAGTCAGGTGGAAGAAAATACCGTCGGTCGTAAAGCTCTCTCATGTCACTGATCCGGACAACGGAACATCATTATGATTATGGAGCGAATAAATTATACGGGACATTAGCATGCTCGTCAAAACATGCTTACGACGGAGCCAGACATTTAGGTTTTATTTTTCCTCCTCTAAAACGCCCGCGGCTAAGTCGATTTTTTTACGATTTTACGAGCGCTTCCAGGCCTTTTATCCGTGACCAATACCGCAGACAAACAATCGAGGTCGAACGACGAAAATTCAATCGTGACTCAGAACGACGGCACGCATCAGCGATCGTCGATAATTCAGAAAAATATTTACCGACCCGGCGATAAAATTTGTTGGCCCGAATGAGTCTTAGACCTTCGTCGATAAGGCATCGAAACAACAACCCTATATAAACAAGTGTTTTGTTTCAACATCTCTATCCATAGTAGACACCACGCCTCGAAACATTGCTCTTGTCGTGTGTCAATACGGGGGAGTGGGGCAAAACGGGCTCGTTGCGAAATATGTATGGGGCATCCTCTATCATTTCGACCTCGGTTTAACCCTTCGCATTTTGGATCGAGTCTGCGATTTTTTATATGACTGAACCAACTCACAAAGGCACTCAATTTTTTTATTAAATTAAAAAAAAATTGTTTGTGATTAAATAATAGTTTTGTAGTCGAGTGCGCTGTGGCTTCGACGAACGATACTTCCACCTCTATGCGGAAGCATAATGTTCTTACGGTAGACAAAAAAAAATTTGACATTTTTTCGGAGCGAGACCGACACATGGTCCACTTCCTTTGCCATGTTTTACGTAAGTATATTATTTTTCGTCTTCAAATTTCCATTACACGTATAATCGTTAAATCGAACTAGCTTCGACCCCTATTGATTCGGATAATCAAGGTTCTACTGTAATGAAACAGCCCATTTTGTCACGTACAATTTTTCACGATTAAAAAGTGAAATTAAAATGGTTAAAAAGTGATAATTAAAATGTTTAAAAAATAATAATTAAAATACAGCCTGTACATACAGTCGTGAAGCTTTCGTTACTCAAATTTATTAATTTTCACTAAAAATACGGGAAAGTCTGTTTTGCCCCATATATTGTTTTTTCCTTTGTCAAGACTCGCCAAATGAGTGTGGCAAATTGATTTTATATCTTGAAGAAAAAAAAGTAAATATATGATTCGAAAATCGATGAAACATCCCGAACCGCCCTGGTCCATTTTACCCCACTGTTTGTGTACTGTTTTAACACACGCAGGCGTGTTGTTTCAACGTATCCGAGTGTAATATCACGCGATAAGCGTGTTGTTTCAACGCATGTTAAAACTTACTACCGACAAGCGTGTTTAAGCGATGTACATATTTTTTCAGTGAATGTACCTTCGCCACTTGTGAGCGGAAGAATTTCCATCTTGTGATTTTTTGTCTTCACGCGTTCGGAGCCCGCTTACGACGAGCCGGCGTCTCACGTGTTTCCGCGATTGATTAACGGAACGACGCTTGATGTGTGTACCTCGGATGCACGCGATATCTCCGAGAGCTCCCACGTCCCCCAGTGACAGTGAACATAGAGACACGTGACGATGCACGGAAAATTATTACGCGTTCGAAAGGAGGCCGAGGTGGAGGTGGAGATGTTTGCCACGAGTGTTTGCTATTGGCGGCGCGAGAAGCTTTTTACGGGAGAACGTCTCGGAGATACGGCGTCAAAGCCTATACCGGTCGGCTAGTTCACGTTCGCTAAATTTTCCCGCATCGCAGATCGAACGGCTAATAAAAATTGCGGCCGCGACGCCGACGGCTATAAATTTTCATGTGCCTTACGTCGGTTAAACGCTGCTCACACGACGGGGTCGAGCCAACGAACAAAACTCCTATCAGCATAGTGGCATTTGTTGATCCTTTCTTTTCTCCGTGTTTTACTACATTATTTATTCGCTAGAGTACCGAACCTCGCGAATGCGGCGGAGAAGCACGACCTACATTATCGCGGGTCGAATGTGACAAATCGATCGATTCAGCGCATTACGCTAACCATGTTGTCTTGTTATTCGCATCTATTTCATTATTTTCATCATCGCTTTTTAACTTATTATGTTTTTTTTTCTTTTTTTTCATTTTATATTTTCGTTACAGTGCATCGGGGACGAAAATCATTGAGAAGAGTTCGTTTCCCATGTAACCAGAGAACCGGAAGAATAAGGTTTCGTGCCAATTTAGGTCGCAACCCGTGGGAATTGGGGGAGACAGGAAGGTAGGAAGACCCATGAAATCCTGAAATCACATAGCCATCCGGTCTACGGACAGCATGGCCATTTGGTATGAGTTCGTAGAGGAGATTGGGGCAATACGGGATAGCTGAGAATGATTAAATTTTTTGCTGAGAAGCTATACAATAATTCGTACCCCAAAAAAAATTAATTGCTAATAATTATCCCAAGGATTTGTGACAATTTGAGAAATTGGTTTCGATGAAATTTTTTATGTCCCATTTTCAAGGGTCCTTCAATGATTTTATATTTTGTATAATTTTTTTTACCATTTCGAGCAACATCGTATTTTTCTTCTCCACTTCGGGCCAGTCTTCCCTGCAGGGCATAATACCCACTTGGTGTTACGAGAACCCTATCTATGAATTTATTACAATACAGTAGAACCGCGATTATCCAAACCCGCTGGAACCGCTTCTAGGTAGGATAATCAAAAACTCGGATAATCAAAAAGCACATTTTTTACGCATGTGTAAATAACACATATACAAAGTAAATAACAGTATGTAATAAACTGCAAGACTTATTTCCAATACCGAAGTCTTATTTCAAGTGTTCTGCGAAATACAGTCGGCGATTTTTAATTGGCGAACGTTAGCCTTTTTTAGCAGCGGAATCTTGAAGCCGTTTTAGTGCGAACTATATATGTAAGGCGATTCGAACGATTTGGAATACCAAATCGTTTGAATTTGGAATACCAAATCGTTCGAGTTTGGAATACCAAATCGTTCGAATTTCAATAGAAATTAGTCTTTGATGCACGTGTTCGACTCTGCTGGGGTGGGTAGACCAGCTTGGGAAAGCGAATTGACGCTGAAAGAGAAAAAGCGCACTTCACGACGCTTGAATACGGGTGCGGCCCTTACTGCAGCGAGTAACGAAGTATAATGTTTCGTTTGGATAACCGAACGATCGGATAAACGGAGTCATGGTTCGGATAATTGAGGTTTCAGATGATCGAAGTTCGGATAAACGAGGTTCTACTGTACACTTGGGTTTCGGAGACAGTTTTTCTACTCTTTTCAGTGATGTAATATTTTTTATAATTTTTTACCATTTTTTTCCGTACCGTATTTTTCTTCTCCATTTTAGTCGTCTTCCGTGCAGCGCATAATACGCACTTGGCGTTGCGAGAACGCTCTCTACGAATCTATTACGATACACTGGGGGGTATCCGAAGACGACGCATCGGGAAATCCTGCAGCTTGTGCTGGTAGTGTTTTAAGCTCGGCACTTTGGTCGTCAGAGAAATAGAGAGAGGGGTCAGAAAGTGTATGGATATAGATTCGAAGATCCCGATTCGTACACACGGCTGAGCTTGCGCGGGCTTCTCGGTAAACGAAAGCTCGAACTCCTATATCGAGGGACACTCCGTTTATTTGCTTTATTTGCCACTCGCGACGACGCACTCCTCCGAGAGTAGAAGAACGAGAGAACGGGCCGGGTAGGACGTGCTGGAAAATTCGATGAATATTAGCTCGCCTAATACGCAACGGGGTCCCCATCGTAGTTTCATGAATACGTCGTACTCTGTACAATAGTTCGCTGACAATCTTGCTTGCCTTTATAGGCCATGGAATCTTTCGAGTCGGTCTTGACTCGCGCTCATAAAGTGTTTTTTATTGGGCAACGTGTTTCGTATCTGTTTGCCCGAGTCTGTAGCACCGATTTGAATGTTCCGAGTATGAGAGAGTTTGTTCGGCGGTCTCTCTGTACAAGCTGGCAAAAAAAAAAGAAAAAAAAATGATTACCAACAACTCTCGTAACGGGCGCATGAACCGGCCTGGAGCACAATCGACGTCGTCAATTAACCATTTGCGTAACAGCTGCGGCGTCGTCGAATTTCAAAATTCGCATCGCCCATGCAACCAGCACGCGTACCTTGCGCTCTATCGCTAACAAAATGATCTAGCTGCACGTACCACGCTCCTATGACGTGTGTTTATTCTCACATGTCTCACCGTTGACTGCAACTACGACGTACCTACTAATTCCCAAAGCTGCACTCCCATTAGACGAATGAGACTCCGCATGGTATTTACACGATTCACTTATTTCGACTCGAAAGATAGCCGAGTTGAGGGAGTACTTGAGATGCCGGTTCTCTGATTCACAAAAAAAAAAAATCATACCCGAACTTTGCTCATGGTTTCGAGTTTCGATTAAGACCCTTGCTCATTTTATTCGACTCATTTCGAGTCGAGAGACAGCCGAGTCAAGGGAGTACGCGAGACGCCTGTTCTCTGATTCACAGAACAAAAAAATATTCATACCTGAACTTTGCTCACGCTTTCTAGTTTCGATTAACGTGCTTGGGCATTTTTCTTTTATTAACACTCATTCCAGTAGTCAGATTGTCTTTACACTACTTTACAACACGCATAATGCCCAAGCTCAACAGTCCATTTCTTTATATACATTACAATAAATAGTATAAAATTGGTTTTTCATTTTACAGTTCGCTGTCGGCAGGTGCCTGCTTTATCGGCATTGCCGAAGTCACGGCTTTGCGAAATTCTTCGAGTTTGTCGATGAGCAATTTTCTCTGTTCGCGATCGTGCTTTCTCTGAATCTCGAATTGTTGCTCCATCCATATGTGATGCTGACGTTGCAGTAACTTTTCGTGTCTCAATACTTCGGCCATGACCATTCTCATGGACTTCAGGGTCGGCGTGTCCTTGGTCGTCTTCGGGGAATACGAATTAGTCGCGTTTCTCCTTGTTTTACGAGTTAACGGGACGCGTGAGGAAGAGGAGCCGTCTTGGACAGAGGACGCGCTCGAAGAACCGGGTTTTCCGACTGTGCAAGTTGTCTTCAATATATCGCTTATATTTCTTGGGTGACCGTTGTTTGGGGTATCGTGCGTATCGTCGCTTTGCCCCGTATCGTTGCAAGCCTGCGCTGTATCGTCCTCCAGAGGGTCCTCCAGCTCGTCGGCAACGTCGTCGTCCTCGTTGCTTCCATAGACGTCTGCGTCGTCGACTTCGTCGAACGCAAATGCGTGCCCCTCTCTGTGAACGGTCCTTGAATCGTCATCTGCGAAACAAGAATTAGGTGCGATTAATTCGTGTTTTTGACATTGGTATCGGTAATTGAGTAATGGATTGCCCCTTTTACAGATACAAACAAAATGGTACGATTCCATTTTTATCTAAGTAGCATGTAGTCGCATTATCTTTTTTTTTGGCTTCGGAAAATATACAAAATTAAATTAATGACAATAAATCAAATTTAATTTGGTACTAATAAATTTATATGAACAATCAGATAATTCATAAAACAGATAGAAATATGTGAACCAATATTTCCATCGATCGACTACTCAACATTAAAGTTTGAATTATACCAAAAAATCCGGGCGGTCTGTTTAACTTCACCTTAATTAAATTAAATTTATTATCTATTAAAATGTATAAAATGTATTATTCCGAGCGCTAAATCGGGATCTATTGTAATCTGGTAGTAAAAGAACAAATCCGTGAAACAAAGTTTTTAAAAAGTTGCGCGTGACCGCCACTTAAAAGTGAAACTTCTGCTGGTGACTGCGTAGGAAAGGCAACGAGACGGCAAAGACAAGAGAATTCAATTGGTAGAAAATTATGATTACAATAATAACAAAGATTTATTCAAATTGAATGTACAAAGTTGCAAATGAAAATGCGTATACTATACGTTCATGTCCATTCTTTAATAATCTACTACAGAAACAAGTGGTTTGTGATAGCTAAAATATGATATGTATATATCGGGCAAACACTGCACCACGGAAACTGCTGGACTATTATTCATTTACAACTTGAATTTTCCATTAAAAAATTCTGTCAACGGCTCAGCTGTAGGTGATGCGATGTTGACATTACAATCTTCACTTAAAATCATTGGTATTGTGACGAGATTTCTTCCGAGTAGAGAAGCCTCCTCCACAATGCACGCAAGCAAAACCTCATAAATAAACTCAATAGTTCCCGTAAGTGATTTGTTCGTCGCCATATATATTGCCACGATGATAATAGTCTGCTGAGTCGGAAGCAAACAACAAGCTGCGGAAATTTCTCCAACGTCTGTTAAATTTACTGCCAAAGCAGAGCCCTGACGTAAATTAACATGTGAGAGTTGACAATGCTTGTTCTATCTCTGGAGTTCTGGTAAACGGCCACTCCACCAGTTCTCGTAGCAGGTGGTTTGAATTGTACCACGTAATACAAATTTGGGATATCGATGTTTTCATCATTTCGCAACGATGTTTCTGAAAACAGTAAGATGTTCGATTTGCGAACGACCGGATCGTTGAGATCTGTGACATGGGTCCTCAGATTTTAACGATTGAACGAAAATATCGATAAACCCATCTACTGGCGATGAAATTCACTAATCTATCAATTATGTCCGATTTGTTCATGTCCAAATTTCTCTTGTAAGCTTGAAGTTTTTGACGTACGAATGCTTCTTGTTTCGTACTATGACAGCCAACATAAACATCTTTTGCCACCGAAAATTTTTTATTTTCGGCCAAATTGCGGATGGATCGATTATATTGACGTACAGAATTATGTGATAAGAAAAACCGTAGCTCATGGGCCCAAAGTCGATTAGTTTCATCTTTTGAAAAAAAAAAAAAAAAAAAAAAAAAAAAAAAATGTCTCAAAAATATTTATTATTAGTACCATTCCCAATACTAGTAAATGAAAGTTCTTCAGTGTGTTCATCAAACAATATGCTGCGCGATACATTGTTCTGTCCTGGTGCTATTCGAAGGTATTTATCATCATTCCATAATAACGACTTCTTCGATAGGTATGTCTTCACTTACTTCATCTCTCTGAATTTCATTAACATTCGTATCAGTGAAGCAGGACTCCTCGACAATAATATCATACAATTGGTAAAGCGGCGTTATAGTTAGATACTGTAACCAAGTCTTAATTTTCCGTTTGTTGACCAAACCAATCAAATAACTCGATTTGTGTTTTTTTCTGCATAAATTCTGCATAAATGGTATACGTGGTGAAATTAGTCTCTCGGATTCTACATCTAATTCAGGAAGATGTGCTGGTTTTTCTGGGTATACAAATCCGTTGCATTTTGCGAAAGATGGTATATTATTGCGACGTAAAGACTAAAGGCAGCATTTGTACGCCACTATATTGACCAAATTAATTCCTGGGTATTCTGCAGACAAAAGTTGTTGATGGTCAGGCTTAATATTTTTAGTATCGTCTTTGAACCATAAACGATCACAAACTCCATATGTACAACGGATTACCAAAGAATTTTTTGTTGTTCTCTCGGTGAACGCTGCGATTCCTGTTGAAATTTGTGTATGGCAGACTTATTACAGTTGAAGTTGGAAGTAGGATCATTGATGTGTCACGACTCGTTGATGGATTTACTATATCGGTGACAATATCTTCCGGTGGTATTTGGGCCGATGACACTGTAGAATCTAGCTCGATGCCATTTCTAACGGCTTTTTGCCGCGCTCTGTATTCCCTTAGACGTTGCAAAGCAGTTTTCGGGATTTTTTTAGGTGCTCTTTCTGCGCGCTTTCTTTCGCGAAATGCTCGTACGCGCTCCGTACTTGATTTTTTTGGCATTATTATAGCATTTTACACTATTAAAGGATTATACACGCCAAATGCAACGAATGGGTCCAACACACTACTGGCAACGTATAGTATCTGTCAACGAAACGAGAATATGAAACACGCTAGCTTCACTGCACTGTTAATCTCAGTTTGCAAGTGGAGATGCACTGAGAAGGAAACGAAAAGGTGAAACACACGAGCTGCGCACCATTAACAGTTTGTGAGGGGTGGGGAGACGCTAATAGCTGCCTGCCCTCCCCTTCCTGACTCACTATTGGAGCGTCTACGAACTCGATTCCCCCGACCCGTAATACCTCACAGATGGTGCAACAATGAAACGAAACAGTGAAACCTGAAGTACTTTCGATTTGGCGTTTCTCTCGTTATTGCAACGTGACTGCGCATGCGCATGTTCGTTTTTTATACGAATTCGTACCAAAAAACGACCACGCGCATGCCCACCATCATTATAACGGCAAATCGAAAGTACCTCTGGTGACCTGACTCTACCCGTATCGTCAATGTATATCACCCCTCTCCCGGGTTTCACTTTTTCGTTTCATCCCTATCTCCAAGCATTGTTCACGCACTACCGTGGCTAAAGGATCACCGATGATGCGCCAATGAAACGAAATCGTGAAACCTGACGTCCTTACTGTACTTGTGTCGTCCTTCTGCGACGTTTCACTTTTTCGTTTCATTCTTATTTCAAAGCAGTGTACTCGTACTACCGTGGCTAATGGAGCGTTAAATACGCTCACGCGGCCGATCGACAATACGGCGAGCGAGAACATTCGAAAAAAGAGAGATGCCGTAGGGGGAGAATCGAGCGCGATTAACGGGAACGAGAGATTTTGGAGATTAATGAGCGTCGAGAGAAGCGAGAAGATAGAGCGATAGTACGAAATAGAGCAAGAGTACGAAACCGAGCGAAAAGTGCGAAACGGTGCGTGAGCGAGAGCGTAGGAAAGCGTGTTGAATGTTGGAGCGCGAGGTCTGTATTGCTACCGTGTATTGTTATCAAACTGCTCTTTGGTGAGCGATTAGTTTAATACAACGCGTGTGAGTTCCTTTCCATTCTGCAACGTCTTCTCTGTGCTGATTTATCCTTACAAAACCGTGCGAGCAACGACTATGCCAACGTAAACGTCCTTAACAGGAGTTTGAATCCAATCACCGGTGACTCAGTAATGAAACGAAATAGTGAAACAACATCCTTACTCTACCGGTGTCTCTGCGGCGTTTTACTTTTTCGTTTCATCCCTATCTCCAAGCGTTGAACTCCCACTACCGTGCATAAATTAGTTTCACTTTAAAAACAAAAGTTTCCCCTGGCTAACATCACACAAGTGTTGTGTCACTGTATAGGAGACGGGAGACTGAATGTCTTATATGTATACTAATTTTTTGTCGCGAGCTTATGTGCTGGGCTAAGCAAAAACTTACCACAAATAGTTTCCACCGGTAGCCAAACCTCGCTGCTGTCCTGATCCTCTTCGCTGTCCCTCTCGATCTTTGGTACCTTGCCCGCGTTATCCTGACTCACGGCATTGAAGTAACTGTGATCGGTGAAGGATTCCGGAACGTTTACGTAATTCGTCCCTAGCTGTTTGAGCTTTCTGAACGTTCGTAACTTCCTATCTCTCGGTTTTCTGAAGATAGCGTTGAGTTTGTGATAAAACGGACACTCGGCGATCGCTTTTTCCGTATTGCCAGCTCTTATGCATCGATAATAACCTTTTCGCAGATTTCTTAGTTTTATTTGAATCTGCATTGCCGATCTCGTGTAGCCGTGCTCGCGCAGTGGTTCGACGAGCTTGCAGGCAATCTCGAACGACAACCGATGAGCTATGAGACGCACAAGATTGAGCTCCTTCAGTAGAGAGAGCATCAGTATCGTCTCTTCGTCCGACCACGAGCGACTTCTCGAGTGTTTGGCTTTCTCACCGAAGGCTATCGACTCTTCCTCGTGCAGTTGTATATGCGGCTCGCCGGCAATTATGTCGTCCATCGCGTCCGCGGTACCGGAATTGGAGATATCGTCGGGCGAGTACAGGCCAAAGATACCCTCGTATAGGTGATAGAAAGGGAATTTTCGTACAGCTTCCTCCGCCGTTTTGGCGAGTTGCGCCTGCAGGTAACTGTTATGCAGGTTGTCCAGTCTTCTTTGAATGTGATATTTTGATCTGACATAGCCACTGTCCTTAAGAGCGTCCTTTAGCTTCTTTGCTGCATCTTCGGTGTTCTTCGATGCCTCGTCTGTAAGATCCAGAGCTTTTATCGAAGTGAGAAGCACGATAGTTTCTTCCTCGGTCCATTGATCGCCTCGTTCTCTATGCATCGAGTCAGTCTTTTGCTTGGAAGTCGTTGAAGCACTGTCGTTTAAAAAATCAGGAATCGGCATGGAACCCCAGAGTGTATGTAAATAATCAAAGTACGAGTAGCCCGCACCATTTTTGCCAAAATTTGGACTCTGTCTGTATTCTATGTAAGCTTTTCGCAACTCTACAAGGGTATTCTTTACTTGTTCGATTGAAGCACAGACGCCACGTGCTATGAGCATTTTGCTTATGAGTCGTATCGCACTTCCAGAAAATGACTGAAGCGTGAGATCCCTCGCCAAGTTCAGATCCTTTATAACGGTGAGCATTTTTTCGATTCCCAGCTCAGAGCTTACTTTGATGTCTTCCGGTTCAGTCGTTGCATTGTTCGTATCTGAATCGTGACATGCTTCGTGGCCGTATACAACAGCTAGCATATCGTAGTAAGGACATTCCCTGAGAGCAGCAGGCGTACAGCCCTTCTTCTCGCAAGTCAGGTAACTCTTTCGCAGGTTCTTTAATTTTCCTGTAATCTGAAAAGCTGTTCTGCTGTATCCCATCAAAGGCTCTAGAAGATGTCCGAGCTGTGTTATGGACGGACTTCCCTTCATCAAATTATGCCCCTTGATTGCATTGAGGAGCGCTGAAACTTCTTCGTTCTTCCAATTGTTCCCCCTGCTCGGCTCTTCCTTGAGACTCCAGACTTGATCTATAGCCACGTCCATTCTTCGTCCGTCTGTTGGGGTTACAAGCGAAACGCGTAAATGATTCGGAGAACATGAGTGTTTATGTTTCAAAGAAAACAAAATTAATAAATGAAGTACGTCGCGTGATAGTCGACGACACTTACGATACTTTTCGACGTTACATCCGGTATTATCTTCGATATTGCCATGTAGTCGATGATTTAAAAAAAAATAAGTGTGTGTTTATGTCGCCGCAGATACCCTGTAGGCTCATCCCCGTCGCGACTTCGAGCTCCTCCCGTCAATGTCACGACAGGATGAGGGAACGCGGTGGTTCGGTCAACCAATTGAACGGAGTCTCAAATGTACCGTGTGCCGATATGTCGACAACGTTTATTCGCCGACGTTAACGCCGGGACCGCGACGAAGATGGCTTGGTTTTCTAATGCGATGGGTAAGTAAAAATAATTTTAATAATTGATATTAATATTATATTGTCTTCCATAAATTGCAATCTGTCGGCCGAATAGCTGGTTGGTATGTAGGCACCTAAATTACTGGTCATTCATGCTCTATAAGAAGGTGGGACATTTTTTAAATATCTTTATTCGCTGTCGGCAATGCAGAGACAAAGGTGATATCTTGGATTTTCAACACATTGGTGTAGTGTGTAAAAATAATTTTAATAATTAATATAAATATCACATTTCCCTGCATAAATTGCCATCATACGATCGAATAGCTGGATGATACGTAGCCACCTAAATTATTCGTCATTCATCCTCGATCAGAATGTATGAAATTTTTAAAATACGTTTATGCACCGCCGGCAATGCAGAGACTGAAAAGTGATATCTTGGGATTTTCAACGCATTGCATGGTGTGTAAAAATCATTTTAATAATCAATATGAATAATCATTTGTGTACAGAGTCTTGCTTAAAATCCAATTAGTCAACTAAATATCCTGTCAATAGGTAACCACCTAGGTCACTCGTCAATATATCAGGATGCGTTCTGTTCGGCAGCACTTGATAAGAACGCAAGAAGTTGGAAAATAGTCTGAGATTTAGAATGTCCCGTCGTTGCTTCAACGCCACGTAAGTTTCTTGAAGCGGTTCCCTGTAACAATGATAGATGACAAAGGGCCTTGAAGAACCCAAAAATGGAAGCAGTGCCTTCACTATATTCAGAGGGTGCTCCTTCGCTATTATCGCCAGACCCTCGATTTTTGTTTCTTTACAATGATCCACGGCTTTTCTTGTCTCCAGCAGCCACTTCGGCCTCTTTGCTTCGACCGCAATAACAGTTTCGTCTGTCTGTTTCCTTTTCAGAGAATTGGAGTTGTCCGTGATTTTCGAATCCTGCGGCGCAGCATCGTCGCAACTCTTAGCCTCAACCTTTGGCGGAGCAACCGAATTGCCATTTGCTTGACTGTTCGATATGGTTTGTGAACTTTTCCAAGCGATCTCTTCCATTATCGCCGCCTCACCCTGATGATTAAGTCTCAAAAAACTATACAGGTTCACAGCGAGAAGACGCTCCAATTGTTCACTAGGATAATTCATGGCTTGCACAAGAGTCGTCTGGGCTTGATTGCCCGGATGTAGATGGATGATGACTCCGCTAGTGCTGGATCCGATTCTATTCAACATAGCTGCTGCTGGCAAACCCATCGAACCACTGTCGTAGAGCATGTAAGTGCCGTCGGCTTTCACGTCGCAGTAGGACAGCAACTGCGCCAGTGTGTCCATCCGCAGGCAGCTTATCCTCGCATAATCCTGCTTGAAATATATCTCCTGTACGAGATCGATGGTCGGCTTGCGAATCGTAAGATACCTAAAGTACTTGCGTTCCTTCTTCTTTATATACTTCTCCTGCGAGTATTCTGTCTTGGCTGCGAACGACGTGCTATTCTCTATGAGACGTCCGACGATTTCATTGCTGGATTTTCCGGACTCTCGCAGGTCCTCTATCTCCTCCTTCGATAGCTTCTGGGACGTACCGTCATCGGTTATCGACCTGTTGTCCACACCGCTGGACAATGTTTTTCTCAACTCCTCCGCAGTCTCAGCTTTCGCAGCGACTTCCAGTGTGAATGTCTTCTTGTTCTTGCTCGACTGTATCATCTGAAACGTCGTCCAGTAAGGTTTCCCTATGAGAGACTTCATTTCGATTTGCTCCTTTCCCAGCGTGAAAGTTCCGTTCTCCGTTACTCTGCATAATTTTCTGTAACTCTGCTTCTGCACGACAACGTAATGTCCCGGCTGCATGCACTGTCCATTCTCGTTCATTATGTCCAACGTCGCTGCGATTATTATTGACACGTTATGTTTTTTTTCTCACTACTGTCGTGTCTATTGATACTCCGATTCCAGGAGGTTATACGAGTGCACGTGGATACGGCGTCTAGGGCACGCCGCTCGGTGATTCGCCGACGGCGAGCGCCAATCAGAGCTGAGCGAGGGAACGGTATTTTTATAATATTCTATAAGTATCGATCCGACGTTTAGGCACGTGGGGATTGAGACATCGCCGTGTAATTCGAGAAGGCGATAAATTATCGAACTAATGGGACAATCAATGGTAATGCGTACGCACAGTTAATCCGTTTCGAGCAAATTTATTGTAGAATCAAAACGTTCCATCTTCGTACATGTTCTTTCTTTTTTTTCTTCTTTTCTTCATACATTTCATGATCGAAGTCAAAGTTTATACGTTGATGGTGTGATTGCGAGTGAAGCGAAATATTGCCGAATCATCTGAGGATCCCATGCCATCGATTAGGCGGATGGAATGAATGTGATGAAAATTTTTACGATGCGATGTCGATTTTGTTTCTTCAAGCCTCCACCTCTTCGTGGGCTAGCCTCTTCTCATCACCCTTCAGGGACCAGTCAGGTTTCTTCTGCGAATTGAAGTGTCGATTAGCGATGCGATATTCGATACACAAGTTCGTATTTCATACAAGAGGGTAAAACAACGATTATGGGGATGTTTCTGGCGGTCTATTCTACTTGCCGGTAACTGAACAAAAAATGGAAAAAGAAAGACACTGAAAGAGATGCGTTAGTAAAGCTCACAGATAAAGTTTCAAGTCTCTTGTTAGCGGAGAGGAGTGATTCTTACCTCCTTCGACAACTTGGCCCGCGAAAACGTTATATATAGATTAGGAGTTTTCTTAATCATTCAGCTTCGTTGATTTTCGGATTACTCGAAGGGATTAAAAAAAAAAGATATCGTCTCGAAAGATCGAAGGAATACATGAAGAGATGTGATACAGAAACGTTAGACTATGAAAGGTTTAACGGAAGAAACGTAGATGCGTTACATAGACGAAGAATATGTACAGTAGCGACAAGTTCAGGTTCGTAGTGTGACAATATCGCTTAGTTTAGATATCACTAAAGGGGTGCAATAATTGCATTCCTGCGGATACAAGTAAAACAATTGAAAAAAAAGAAAAAATTCATTCGTGAATCGTCGGTTTTTCGCTGGTTCGAATCGGCTAATTCCCCTCGTACCCTGCAATTTTATCGCGACGGGGTAATGATAATCGATGAGCGCGCGCAAGAACTTCGACACATTAACGTTTGTAATTTTATATTTGGGTATCGTTGGGCTAATTCGTTGTCAGGGGATATTACTTCTTCGTCTGCCACTCCGCCTTCTCGGACTTCTTCGGCTATACGCAAAAATTGCCTGATGAGCTTGTCGCTTCATATATTTTTACTGTTATAATCGTACATTTTCTATTGTACGCGGTGCTTACCTCCTTGTCCTCCTCCTCGAGGGTGAATTCCTTCTTCTTGACCTGCTTCAGTTGGTTACGGAAGTTGAATTCCGCAGCCTTCTTCTGAAGCTTGGCGAACTTGCTCTCGTACTTGGAGACCTTCTTCAGCGTCGGCTTCATGCTGGAGTGGTACAAGTCGATCAGTACAATTCTTATTCGAGACACGATAGGTCACGACAATAATAATAATATCGATGGATTACTTACAATTTACCTCTGAGGTCATTTACTTGTCCATTCAGGTCGGAAATCTGATCGAACATAAAGACACACAAATGAATAACCGATAAAAGTAAAATCGTTGAAAAGAATATCCGGTAATCGAATAATTAGTTCATATCATCCCCAAGTAAGCGATACTTTAAAACATATATACGCAGATATTTCGCGCTGCAGAAGCTGTTATAACAGTAGTTTTTTTTTAATAAAAAATTAATGAAAATAAACCTTCCAGCGAAGAGAGTTAGCGGTCACAACTCCTGATGCTGAAAGAACACGTTACTGATTAAGAATTGGACGACCGGATCTCGAGAGCAGCTGAACAACGTATTTTTTTCCACGACTGCAAGTGTTCGCGATTCCAATCAGATCAGGCAGTCGGAATCGATGATGACGGAAGCTTTTGTCGATTCCGGCAAAGAGTGGTGCCGAGAGTCTCTCGAGATGCGCAACACCAATTACCAGTGGAAAATGGAGAGTGTGAGAGAGGTAGAAAGGCAGAAAGAGTCAACAGTGTAGATATCGATGTAGTCGCCAAAAAAAGTCCATTTGTCTCGATCGTTTGGTGTAAAGTAAAAAAAACAATTTTTTTTTAAGATGCAAAGCTCTTTTTGGTGTAATGTGGTGTAATTTAGGTGTGAAGTAAAAAATAAATATAAAAAAAGATGCAAAGCTCTTGATTATGGCGAGCGTAGTTTAGTTGCAGGCTGGCAGACCGGCGGCGTAGAAGCGAGCGATCTATCTTTCGCGATTAACAAAATATTTTTTTTCATTTTCAAAATTTTTGTTCCTCTGTCGTGGACAAAATGTACCTCGTAGTCCTTCTTCTTAACGATATATTCGATGTCGAATTTCTGATCCTCCAACGCAATGATCCTAGTGTGGTATTCGCGCAGCACACGCTTGATCGTCTCTGCGTGTTTATCGAAAAACAAATTCGTGTGTTTAGAGACGATTTTTGGTGTGACGCAGTCGGTGGAATTTATTTCGAACGCCGAATTCGTTGCGGGGGAATACGCGTGAGTCGCGGAGATTTATTAGAGTGCCGGGTGGGTTAAAAGATAAATTACCCTCGTTGGCGTCATCGATGAGCCTGGCCTTTCCGCAACGCTGCTCGATAATGCGTCTCCTCTCGGCGGCTTTTCTCTCCTGTTCCTTCTTCAGTTCCTCGGCGGCTTTCTTACGCAGCAACAACTGTAGTACGACGAATTTGCAATTGGTAAGTATCTTCACGGACAAACAAGAAGTCCGTCATCGATCGCTTACCCTCAGCTTCTTCTTCCTCTCAGGGGTCATGAAACCCTTCTTTGCCTTCTTGGCCTTGGAGGCCTCCTCGAGGCGGGCGCGAACCTCGGCCCTCTTCCTGTCGGTCTCCGCCTGCTTCCTCTTCTTTTCCTAAATTTTTCGTCGTACCCAGAAAACCTCAACAATTAATTCCGCAAACTTTGTCCAACCGCGTAAGACAAAAAAAATATCTTATAGGATTGAAGACCCGTTTTCAAATCTACGTCAACAAAATCTACCGTGTCATCAAAGAAAGGAAAAAGCATGCAAAACGAGTGTATGATCTCTGTTAAATAAAGACTTTATGGTTTCTGTACGGTGTACACATTCTTACGTACATCCTCGATGCGTTTTCTCTGTAAAGTGAGAAAAGAAAATGTGTACGATTAATCGAGACGTCCATAGTCCGCATTTGTGGTGAATATTGTTCATGTGTAAAAAAGTAAATCAGAAATGTGCGATTGCAACATTGTTGCAACTGTTCCTTGCCTCATGCCAAAGCGACAGCAGTATATAAACCGTCGGCGAGTACTCGTAATAATGTAACCCTCGGCGTTATAGTTGGCAATATTTCAAGCTAAGCACAAATTTAACGCCGTTGCGCCTTTTACTGAAAACAAAACGGTCTTGATACCGTTATAGCCAACACCCCGACGAACCTCCGCGCGCTCCCGACGCTATTTCGTAAGCCGCAGTTTCGCGGCTTACAATAACTTTGTGGAAGAGACGAAGAAAAAAAAAAAAAAGAAGTAGGCGGATCCCGTGGCTCGAAGGTGAGCCACGGGTCCCAAAGACGGTCAGACGGCGCGCGATGCTTCAAATCGTGCGTGGGCGACAATCTAAATCCGTCGTACGCTTCGCCGGGGCTGCGGCGAATGAAACATTTTCGTTCAACGTTTTGCACCCCATTATTCCCGATGATAGGAACAAAAGCGAAAGAAAGCACGCATGCACGACGAGTAACGTCGATAAAAAAATGATTATAACGATACTGTTTTTGTTGAGAAGTGTGTTTGTGTTCCAGGCCATCCGATAGTTTTGTTTTTCGAAGACAGATGGAATGGAGTCAGCGTGATATCGGGTTTCCATACCGGAGCGGATAAAAATAGAACAAAATATGTATTAAAAAAATATGTACATTAGATCTCGGAGGACAATAGTTTGATTCGCCGATTACAGCCATGCGATCGACTCTGCGTCGCCACAGGCAATCGTGTCTCTGTATCGATCATTCAACACTCACCTAACATCGTCGTCGAGGGCCATTTTGGTGATCGGTGGTGCGAGGGTACCGCTAGCTAGAAGAAGATATATTCTTCAGTAGACAAAAAAATTGGATAACGATAAACTTATTTTTAATAAGATCAACTGTAATTTATAACGCTCGTGTCGCTGATACGGTCGAATATACGCACGGGTAGCAGCGATGCTGACTACTTAACAAACAAACAAAAAAAAACCAAAGAAACAACAAAAAATTTTATACGCGCTCCAATCACCGGTTCATTTGCAATCGCACACTTTCGATACAACTTAACTTTCCGATTTATCGATAATTACCCGATAGTACACAGCGTCGATTATTGAATAACGATTAAACGGCTCGGGACTGACTTACTTGAAATATGTAAGGAATAAGAGGGCTGCCGCTGGTCGAACGGTTCCTCAGTGGCTGACTATTGCGTCGGGAAAACTTCTACCTCGACCTCCTCCTCGCGGCGATGACGAGCGGCAGGCCGTGCCGCAGGACGACTTGATTGGCTGGAACGTTTTAAGGCGAGCCACGGCACTCGCACTAAAATTAGTACGAAACCGAAAACCGCGTCGACCCCAACGCTATATCTTCATCTTTCTCTCCCTCGCTTGTTCTCTATCCCATTCTCTCTTCCGAGGCCTCTCCGGCTTCGCGTTCTCTCCTTTTCCTGAGTCGCTGCCTGATATCGAATGCCGATTACGAGCGGGACTTTGGTGCCCTTACACTCGAATCAAGTTCCCATTATTGTATCGTCTCCAATTTTCATTTCCGGGTCCCCAGATACCCTCGTCGATCGGTACGATTTCGATACAATTCACCTGCGTAGATTGGAAAGACGTAAAAAAAAGCCTTTAATTTTTAATTTTTTGTAATATTCACTACAAAGATTCCCTATAAAAATTGTAGTTATTCGTCCTGACGGAGTCACGTCCGATGTATTTTGTTCTCACTGATCATGAATCTGCCACTTATTTTACTTTCAACTCAATATTTGATACGGAAACTCGCGTCAGAAAACGTTTGCAAGCATCACGAATATAATAGTGTTTGTAAGGTTTTGGATACAAGAGGAATCTAAAAATAATCCGAAGTATGAAGCGTCGGCTGCGTCCCGGCTTTTTCCTCCTCCGCCGACGCTTTCGTCGCCCCGAGGTGTGACTTCGGATCTGCAGCCGAGATATGAATAAAGTCCATCGATGTTGCAAGGCGGAACGGGAAACATTTTTATTTGTTCATGTACATTGAATTTTATCTTTCAGAAAGGCTACGATCTATCGGCTGGAAGGATCCAGTCGCAAAAAATTCGGCTGGCAAGATCGTGGAACTTCGAGCTGGGAACTTCGTTGTAGAACTTCGAGCTGAGAACTTCGTTGTGGAAGTTCGAGCTGAGGCATGCAATCGCGTGATTCACGTGAGAAATACTGCCAAAATAGCCTTCTGAGCCTATAATGGTCTTCTTCAGTTGACGCAGGTGTGGTTGACATCTCTGCGGTAATTGTAAATTATATCAAGAGACAAAAATAGCATTTTTCATGATGTTGACAAATTTTTTATTGAAAAAAAAAAATCGGAAGGGAAATATTTGTATGCTATTTTAAAGATACTTGTGCTATCTACGTCCGATGGAAACATATTAGGGTAGACCGATCCAACGCACGCTGAATCATTGCCTAACAACATTGATTTACTCAATACAACAGCTGGGTATCAACCGTGTATTTTATTTAATCTTTATTTCCAATTTGTACAAATTCATACAATTTTCTGAACCAAGATCACGAAACATCGCAAATTATTTAGCCCTGCCTGAATCTCCTATGTTATCGCATTAGTTATAAACAAAGTCGAAATCACAAAAAATTCCGTTGTCATCATTCGCCTGGTTGATTTATTGAATCGATCACTTTTTTCAGTTTAAGTTGGAGCGGAATGATGTTTCAACGATAAAAAATCTAATGGACACAATCGCGAGATTCGTGTGAGAAACATTGTCAAAATCGCCGTCCGATGTCTACGATGGTCTTCTTCAGCTGACACACAAGAGTTCGACATCTCTGCGGTAAGCTGTAATTTTAAATCATACACTACATACGTGCCATTGAAACTTATTAGGGGAGACCTGTCCAACACACATTGGATCGTTGCCTCGAAAAAAGAATTTATTTGCTCAATAAATCGAATGGGTGTCAAGGGTGTATTGTATTTCAACTTTATTTCGGTATTGGGGTCTCCCCTGACCCCTAAACTCGCCTGATTTGTGATTTATGTGTATCACGGGTTTCTCTTACTATCATTTACCAACGATCAATCTATGACAATTTTTCATATTTCATATACTATGTACTCTGGACATCAGTTTGCCCCGCTGCACCTGTAATTGGCCTTTCCCCGTATAAATTCGAATAAAGACATAAACAAATAAATTTCCATTTCCTACAAATTTATACAATTTTTCGAAGCAATAACATGAAACGTCTCGAATAATTTCGTTCTGCTTGAATCTCCCATGCTATTGCAATAGTTATAAATAAAGTCGCAATCACAAAAAATCCCGCTGTCACCATTCGTCCGGTCGATTTATTCAATCCATCACTTTTTTATTCGGCGTAACTCGGAACGGTGCAACGTTTCGACGATAAAAATCGAATAACGGGGCCGCTCGCGCTTTCTGCTCCAAAGAGACTCGAGGCAGAGTTGTTTGGCAAATAGCGAGCGGCCGTTCTTGAATTTTTATCGCCGAAGCATCGCTCCGTTTCGACTCAGGCGCCGGTCCAACATAGGACGCGAGGCTCCCCTGCATATTTCAAATTTCGTGCTCCGAACTGCGGAAAACGAATAGCGCGGAAGTGAAAATTATGAAAACCACTGGATATGCAAATGCGCAATCTACATTGTTTTACGGGCAGAGCCCAAGCAACGACTTTCGAATGAGAAACCTCCATCGTTAATCCCCCATGTCCTTTTCGGGCATACGTTTCACGGTACGTTTGTGCGAGTGGCACGCGGCTGCTGTCCTGCAAACAACGTGACATACACCCGTCGGTGCCGTGTAATAAAAATTAATAAACGACCGGTAAAAATATAGCGGGATTTGCGAGACAGAGTGAAGCAAGTTTATTCGTGCAAAATACAACGCTGCATCTTTACTGCTTAAACCACTCTAAAAACTGAATAATTCAAATACCGCGTTTTCATTTAATAACGACGTACGCTCAACGTTTATTCGAATTACTTCATGGTAATTTGCGTCCGCAAGCGTCGGTATTAAAAGTCAGTTATCGGTCGGCATTAGAGGCAAAATAAATGAATAAAAATGTATCTGCTGAGCGGGTCTGAAGTTGACGAAAAGTCTTGTATGGTGACCCGACGAAGCGTGGGTTATCGACGGGAGCTTTTACGCGGCTAGAGAGCTGGCGCACCCTACACTCAAAGCTGGATGAGTTATGTAGATCATAACTCATATCGGTTCGTTTAAAAAAAATTATTATTTTTTTTGTACGACCATTAAAATGAATTAAATCTGGCGCGGATTCGATTGCACTGTGAACTGAGTAATTCGCGACGATTGCGGTGAACCTAATGCTTGTTGCGAGGGCAATTCGAATAAGGGGGAGAGAGCTGGAGGACCTCGGTCCTCGATGACTCTTTGGCGTTTTATGTTACGATTGTACACATCACTCTTGAAATCACTTGGACGTGTGCGTGCGTGTGCGCATGGGCATGATAGCCGTGTATCGTTTGAACCGACTTTAACTAGGAAAAGGTTTGACATTGCCCGTTGAAACTCGGTACTTCAGCACAGTGGTCACGCCTCTTCATTCAGTGCAATTTTTATGAAGATTGACGCCGAGTTGGAGATTTCACGGGATTTTTTATTTTTGGAAAAATGTCTGCTGTATCTCTACCTTGCGTAAATTTTCAGCTATCGTCCTAAAACTACATACGAATATAATATTTTTATCAAAGACCTTTAGTATTGAATTTGGTCAAAAACAGATTCTTAAATGATTAGATTTTTAAATCGTAGAATTACGTGTCCGTTTTAAACAAATTTGACGCTCTTAAGTATACTTAAGGTTACTTGTTAAACTTTATAACACTGCACGTGACACTTGCATGTGATTAGGTATCGTTCTTTTTATTTTACTCAATATTTTTTTTTATTGTAACTGCTCTCTCCTACTCATATCTCAGAATTGCTATGTTTACCGATTTGTTTAAAGTTTCGTAAGTTTCGAAAGACGATGATTTTTTTTTTTAAATTTCTAAATCGGTTTAATTCGAGTACAAATTGCAGTATTGGCTTTAAGGTAGTACGAGCGGACAGCCTGAGCCCACGTGAGTTCAGATAGGTTTGAGAGAGGAATTGTGAACACTTCTTGATGAGATAAAAAACTGAAAAAATGCATGTATAGTAAAGGTACTGAAAAGATTAATTTTGCATAATAATGATTCCAAAAGGTTATTAAGAAAATGATGAAAAAAAAATCCGTTAACAAATTTCCCGGAAACCCATTTTCTTCATGAAAATGATTCGTTCATTTTTCTAAATACGTATGAATTTTGCAGATTTTTAAATTTGCTTTGAAATTTCTTTTCATATAGAAAAAAAATACGAAATTCAAAGCAAATTAAAAACTCTGAAAAAATTCATATGTATTTAGAAAAATGATCGAATCATTTTCGTAATACAAAAAATTAGTTTGCCGGGTAATTTGTTAAACAATCAATTTTTTATTTAAGTTGTTAATGACATTTTGGACTTATTATTATGCGAAATCAATATTTTCAGTACCTTTAATATGCATGCATTTTTTCAGGTTTTTATACCATCGAGAAGTATTTGGAATCTTATCTCATTGTTCTCAAACTTGTGCGAAATGAATACCAAGCGACAGACTACCTTAAATTTTATATGGGAATGGACTAACACTGTAAAATGTTTGATATAAATTTGGTAAAAATCTATCTAACCATTAAATTTTAATGAGATTTCGATATTTTTCAATTTTTTGGAAGATTTGTAATTATATTCAACATAGATTAAAAATTGTCTCA
The DNA here is from genome assembly GCA_030522725.1 of Ichneumoninae sp. B BG-2022a. Lineage (NCBI taxonomy): Eukaryota > Metazoa > Arthropoda > Insecta > Hymenoptera > Ichneumonidae > Ichneumoninae sp. B BG-2022a. The sequence continues at coordinate 35,551 of JAPYZD010001570.1, forward strand.
AAACGATGAATTCCGCAAATTTTAGTTTGCGATTTCCTACAAAAAACGTTGCGGTAAATATTGACAATTTCAATTCTATGAGATGTAGAGATTTTTTCATGTTACTTTCATGTTACAAAAAAGGTACGAAGTAATTTGCACATGGCTTTATCATTTAATACGATTTTGCGCATAGCTCCTCTGTGAGGAAGCCAAAATCGATCAATGAACTTTGTGATAGGGAAAGTTCTATTTACACACATTCGTTTCGTCCCCGGAAGCTTTTAGGCTCGTTCGCTCGGTTATCGCACATATATTTTTTATACTTCATAAATCTTCGGTACAAATATTGCAGGGCGATGGAATTACACCTCATGCATATAATATCTTAAAGAGTAACGTTGCACATAACTACCTGGTCCACACATTAAAGGCATTTCATACATGAATTTATTCCATTTATTTACAATATATTAACAAAAGAAATTCCGCTATATTTGCTTTTGTAGCATCTCGTATACAAATGTTCTATTCCTTCGCTCTGTAACTTTATGTCGATAAACGCTCGTGCTACTGTTCGAATAAGGGTGGCATTCGATGAAGCAGACTCTATTTCTCGGTCTCCATTCCCCTGGCCCTTACATTATTTTCCTGCCGCTTATGATCTTCACCGAGGGGGGTTACAGGGTAGCCCGACGCCCGCGTGCTCGTTCCCAGAAATGTGCAGCTGCTACGGCGTCGATGTCGGCCGCGCGCGTACCGTACATTCGCAGCATCCGCGCGGGCTCCGGAGTTCAGTCGCCGTTCAGACCGCGACAACGTCGGGCCTCGAACCCGATATCACTCGTCCTCTGAAAGTCCCTTCGTGTCCTTCGCGATCTGCAACGATCTCTGGCAGCGAGAGAAAAAAAAAGAAAAAAATAATAAAATAAAAGAAAACAATTTTCAACCGATTAGACAATATCTTGTAGCACGTTACACCACGTCGATTAATTCGTTACGATCAACGTCGCGCGAGCTCTCGTCATTTTCAGTAAAGTATGAACTTTAACGTAAAACACACTTCGATGCAAACACACGCGCTGACACTGACACGGTCCGCGTCCCGACAAACTTATCGGAAATCAGTCGATATTATCGTCGGTATCGCGTCGGAGAGATTACATTTTTGTTGCATGAAAATGGGAAGCAAATAGCCACTTTGGCTAATTTTACACACTGAAAAAAAAGTCAATGACTCAAGTAAAATTCACTTGCGGGCTGTCAAAGAGGAGAATTATTATTTCAATTATACTTTCAATTCTAACAACTCCATACGAGATTGAAACGACAACATGGCACCTTGACAGTCTTGCCGTCGTTGTCTCAATATCATATGGAATGATCGAAAGAAAATTTCGAAGAATGGAAAGTACAATTGAAATAAAAAAATTTTTCTTCGGACACCATCAAGTGCATTTTCTTTTCAGTGCAGTCGTGAGAGTTGGTCATTAGGGCTCCCAAGGCCTGCGTTCTACCCGTAAAGTATGGACCAGATCCACAGATGGGACAGTATAATAATATTCGTATATATGAAAGAATAGAAAAAAAATATCGCTCAATTATTTATTTGCTTAGTGGCAAAGTATCGAGCAACTTTCACCAAGATCGGTAAAGATTTTTATTTCGCGGGTCACTCTCATCCAATGTGTCGGCGGTCTATCAAAACATCCGTATTGACAAAACTGCCGAGAGTCTGTCGGACGGGTAAATATCGTCGAAAGTGGACACGAGCGAGGCGCAGATACATTCTTCGACCGGGTCTTATGCAAGTAACGAAAATTCACTCGCCGATGTATGCGTGTAACTGAATATCGATTCGTTTATCAGAGACCATCTCTATATTCTCTTGGCCGCGACAATAGGCCACCGGGGTAGTAACTTCAACAATGATAACAATAATTTCGCGATAGCGCACGAAGTTCTCGAAAGTAGCTGGAAACTGCAACTGCCTACCGGCAATGGTCTCCGATAGATTCGCACTTCGCTCCGTCGTAATTCACTCGTCTACGCCCGTTCTCGCGCGGTTTCAAACTTTCGTTCGACGACGTGCAGGGCCGAACGTCACGATACAACTTCTGTCCGAAGTATAATCGTTACAAGTATCCCACTGCGCCAGTTCTATAATTTGTTTTTATTTTTATTTATTTTTTTCCGTAAGATTTTTTTATTTCGCGCGTTCCAAAATCGTGTTCCATCTGTTTCCGTAACTTTCTTCAGTGGTCCCCTCGGGATCGTCGAATCCGAAGAGGAAAGACGGCTGCCCGATGGCAAAAGTGAAAACTCTTGCCGAGACGGCAATTTACGATTGTTCGTAAAATCGTTGCGGCGAAGAGCTGTCCAGTGAGTCCCAGTGGTCCCGTATAACTGACGAGTGGTTGGCTGGCTTTTCTCTTTCGCCAATTTGTTTCGCTCGGTGTTGAAAAAGCTTCGTTTCAGCCACTCCTGGCGTGTTCGCATACCGCGGACATATTTGTTCTCGTGTGTAACTGCGGCGCGTAATAGAGTCGGTATCTTTTGAGCTTCAATGGAGTTTAGGGTAAAGGGGATGTTGAACATTCCTCGCGATGGAATTTGGGTATACGTGCTTACCCACAATGGTATTCTCGCTCAAGAGTCTCTTCCCCAACGTTCCCGTACGCGTGATTGTATTGTTATAGCATTCTCGAATACCGGAACTTCACGCTGAATCTATCAAGGCGTCGAAACGCAGTCTCGGCGCAAAGTATTTAAAAAATAAAAATTTTGTTTAATTTTGCATTCGCGAATTCACTGCATTCGCGGAAGACATGATGATTTTTTTTTCGCCGAACTTTCGATAAATCAGGTCAGAAACATGTTAGATGCACACACGTTCGCGTGAAGGCAAAGTGCACAATTGTTTATCTAGATGCAGATTTTATAAGTTGTAAACTTATTTTCTGTAAACTAAAATACAATAATAATAACATACGCTGAAAATTTCGTTACCTCATAATCGATTTTTTTCATCAATTAAATAAGATTTTTGGTAAGTTATTATATTCTCGTTACATTCCTGGATATTGCACGGAGACATGCATTACGATAAATTGGGGCAATTTTCTTTTCGCAAAATAGAAAATTAACGGGTGGGAAGAAAAATGTCGCACGATAACCGGATTTCCTCTATTGCCTGTGATTCCCGGATCCTTCTTAATTTAAGTCCCGGATGGAAGCATCTCACTGTTTGCTAATTAACAAAAACAACGCGAATCCCGGGAGAGTCATCCACGCTAGCAGATGCGTCTAAATTGGCCTGCATTATCCAGTCCGGCTGCGCCGGGCATTCTGCGATACGGTCGGTTCCTCCGTACCTCTGTTAATTCAAGTCAAACTAAACATTGAAGATTCCTCTGACAAGCTGGAGGTGGAAGCGAATAGTCGGTCCCCCCGTAGGTCCCCTTTTGTTTTACTTCACAAAAGAGAGCGAGATTTCGAGGACCACTGGAGAGAACCGGTGTATACATTTTTTTTTTAATTCCCACTGCAATTTCCTTTTTCGCATTTCGCAGCAGCTTGCCCGGGTCCTCCAATTATTAATAAATAAGTCCGTTTACCTGCAGCAGAGTTTTGAGCTGCAGGTATAAAAATGTCAAGGTAAAAAACATTTAAAAAAAAAATTAAACTTTAGAACCACTTGATTATTCGTACTTTCGTGAAATTCATCGGCATGCGGATTAATAGCATTATCGCCAGCTATAGGGAGAACTACTGAGAGTAGAAATAGGAGTCTGTACCGCGAGCGAATTGCCTTATGCCGGGAGACTTCGTCAGACCCCCCCCCCCCCCCCCCCCCCCCCCCCCCCCCCACCCCCCCCCCCCCCCCCACTCCCCCCGCATCTCGAAGGACTCGCGTTCGCGATACTACTGACGCCCGACGTTTTCCCCTCGTTTGATCCGACACTCTCGTCTTCTCGAGACAGCCAGGAATCGGAGGAGGGGAAAGAAATGAAAAAATTCCTGGACGAGGTGAAAACATCGGGATGACGCTTATTTACGTCGTAAATGCCGCATACCGGGATTTCTTTCATTTTTAATCGTCGCCGATGATCGTATAACCCCTTCGTGCGGCACAGGAATGAGGTCGACCGACTCGGGACGCGAACTGGACGCACAAACAAACAGGCTGTAACACAGGGGTGGAAAAAGAAACAGTAGTAAAAAAAGACAGCAACAACCAGCAAAAAAAGGGTTTTCTTTTATTTCGCGCAGGGCCTCGTGAGGTTTCCTCGAACTCGGTAGTGGCAAGGCGGGTAGCGCCTCGTGAAATCATCTTTCGGAGGAGGAAGCCAGCAGTGGAGCGGCTGTGGATATCGTTCGGACCTCGGCCACTTTACGACTAGTGGCGAGTGGAAGAAGGGAAGAGAAAGAAGAGGAAAAAGAAATAGAACGAAGGAAGAAGCTCTTGAGGATTGTAGTGAAGAGAGCCTACTGGGATATGAACCGATCCTAAAACAGAGATTCTTAGAGACATAAGTATTAACGAAAAAAAAAGAAAATTTTCCGCAAAAGTGGAAGAGAAGTTTTCAGCGTAGGCTGCGGGTTTGAGGGCAGAAGTCAGGAAGAATAGGGAGAAGCTTGACGGAGCCGGAGAGGGAGCGAGAGTGAAGGACTACGAGACCGAAGAGTGAAGAGATAAAAAGATTATACAGATGCGAGGGACGTAAGTCCAGTGTGGGAAGGATTCGCTGCAAGCACGAGGAACGGAACCGGAAGAGGAAGCTTTGCTGGGGTCGCGGGTTGCGGCTGTCAGAACCGACAGCCCAAATCTTTGCGAAGTTTCGTTTAACGAACATCCGGAAGCGCATAAAGGCCCCGAGGAGAGAGCAGCAGCGAGAAGAGAATCGCGAGATTGCCGGGGTTTGTGGAGAAAAACCGGGAACGAGATCGGGCCCGGATGCTCGCAAGAACCAGACGCCGGAAGCTCTGTCACGTTGGAAGGGAAAATCTTGACGGTCGTCAACAAGTTTCTGACAACATCCCCTTTGGTTAACAAGGTTAAGCTTCTCATGGTGAGTACTGGCTACCAGAACGCAACATAATAACTGTGTCTTAAATTAAATACCGGTGCCGTCCATATAGAGGGGGGTAAGACGGATTAATTTCACCAATTTTTCGAGCAACTTGGAAAAGAAAGTCGCATCTCAAACGGAGACTTCGTTTTGCCCTTTTATTCCTGTTTGCAATGGTCTCCCTGATGTTCAGTAAAGTCTGACATGAGAGCCGCCAGTATCGTAAGATGTGGTATAAAAATAATAAGTGAGGAGGTCCTGAAAAAATAGCAATGTACACTTGCAGTAGAATGAGAGATAAACTTGTCACCGTTCTGGCTGTAGTACGCCATCGAAAAGTTACCGACTCGACAAGGGATGAGCACGAAAATCCCCGCAGTTTTCTGTCTAGTCTGCGAGACCTGCCAATACGAGATTACGGACTCGGTGATGTTCATCCTTTAAATACCATGCTTTCGCGAGAAGGCCCTTTAGACCCCTTTCCCCTCTGATAACCTTTACTGACTGATAGCTTTATCGATAATCCTCGAAAGTCTCGCGGCGCGGAATCGTTCCTCGCCAGCTCGTTCCATAAAAACATTTCACATACTGCCTATCTTTCTCTACCACAGTTATTATGCATAACATTGTCGACGCACACTAGGGATTACAAAGAGTTGAACATTATCATTGTAGAGCTGAATACATTGCTGAATCCCTCGCTGAATACCCTGATGAATACTTCCCTGAATACCTCGCTAAATATCTCGCTAAATACCTCGCTAAATATCTCGCTGTATACCTCGCTGAATAACTCGCTCAATACCTCGCTCAATACCTCGCTGAATACCTCGTTGAATACCTCGCCAAATACCTCGCCAAATACCTCGCCGAATACCTCGTCGAATACCTCGCCGAATACCTCGCCGAATACCTCGCCGAATACCTCGCCGAACACCTCGCCGAACACCTCGCCGAACACCTCGCCGAATACCTCGCCGAATACCACGCCGAATACCTCGCCGAATACCTCGCCGAAAACCTCGCCGAATACCTCGCCGAATACCTCGCTGAATACCTCGCTGAATACCTCGCCGAATACCTCGCCGAATACCTCGCCGAATACCTCGCCGAATACCTCGCCGAATACCTCGCCGAA